>CAJVPL010000144.1:0-40172 GCA_910591945.1 Ambispora gerdemannii
AAATATCTTAAAAAAATTAAACCTTCCAATCTTACGTGGAGAGACCCAGAAGCAAGTCAAGTAATTAGTAGTGATTCAAAAATTATACGGCGCTTATCTGAGGAGGCGGAAGATGAATATAACCATTATATGGAGCCAGTAAAACGTATGGAGGGAACAACTCCTCTTCGTATCAAAGATGTATGTAATGGGTTTGTGATGAGTTATAATAATACCATGTATGAGGAGGTGCCTATTGAGCTTTCACATGGAAATTGGGATGAATCGGAAGAAGATGTTGTAAGAATTGCATCTGGAATTCTCGATACAATGTTAGTATAATACGTTTTTATTTTGGCATCACTTTATGCTAACTCTGCTAAAAAATTATTTCTGTTATCGAAACTAGAGGAAGTATTTGGAGAAATCCAGCGTTTGGGGAGAAGTTTGCGAAATCTCAAAACGAAGGGACATATGTAACGGATATTATAGTTCCTGCAGTGAAAGCTTCATTAGAAAACCTACCAATAAAGAGCTTCGCCTTCGTTAGCACGTAAGTATGATATTATTTACTTTTTTTCGAGTAACCGGCATTTATTTACTTTACTTATGTAGAGCGGAACGACAAAGTATAGCAAGTAAAGATCGAAGGGGAAAGACTGGCAAGCGCCCCGATATTATGTTCATGGTAAAGCGTGGGAGAAAAATCTATGAATTAATGTTTGTCGAATGTTCTCGTCTTTTTTGTGATAAAGATAAGGAAGAAAATGATTGGGTGAAGTTATGGAGAGAAATGAATGATGGCATGTATTGGGTGCACAAAAGTTGTAAACCAAAAAAAGACGAGTTCGGAATTGTTGGGATACAAGTTGCCGGACAAAAGTTTCACCTGTACGTTCTCATTCGGGATAGAGATGGAGTAGATAAACTTTTTAGACTACGTTCGGTGGATATCCCGGTACAATTCACAGATAGAGATACTGTATATAATTTTGTGGAGACGCTGTTGCTATTACGGGTATGGATCTAGTTATTTATGCGTGCTCTCTATATAATAGAGTATACCTAACTTTCTCTTTTTATAGAAAATCCTAATCGTTAACCTATCTTTATTATTAAATGCGGATCGTGGTTTACACGGAGATAAAGAAGATAGTTCAACAGTATCATCTCCCCCATATGACGATTAGATTTTCATTATATTATAAACTGGCTCTGGTGGCTGAATTTCACGGTCACTGGAAATGTCTTATGATCACATCACCAAAATTACTAGCCATGTTAACAACGGGTTTTATCGTTATAGGTTTTTATATGTGAAGCAAAAAGTTTATAATGTGAACTTGATTATAATTAGTTATAACGAGAATTCGTCTGTAGAAAACTTAAAATACAAAATTATCACTTAAAAACAAAAAACACGAAAAATATTAGCGCAACTAGCTGAAAATAGAAAATAATAGAAGAAACAAAGATTACGAGTGCTTTCATCGCCAAAAAATGTATATACGAACTTAAAAGCGAATGTATTGATATAAAGTGAATTCATCGAAAAAACAAAAAGATGGTTTATTTGCACGAATATTCAAAGTGTCAACCACCACGCAAAATATGAATAAAAAGAAAACGCATAATACTATTCTAAATACTATTATTCTCCAATCATCACTACGAGTATACAAGAAAATTTGCATAATAGGCAAATATCGATATAAAAGAGACCAGATGTATTTTATTTGTTAAAAATATATGAGTATAATAAACAAGAACATTTTAAGATCAAATACGCATATACATAATTTTTAAATTTTTTCATAATAATTCCAATAATACTAAATATAATAATAATAATTAGAATATAAAGTGTGGTAATGTGCATAGTTTCATGGATTTTTCGGTCTCTTTTTCAAGACGAATACGACGCGACGAGTCATTATGGAAAATGATATTTATAGTAGAAAACTACTAGATTCTCTCGGAATATTTTGTATTATCGTTGTTATTTGTTAATAGTGACCTATCGCTATTAGGCTATAATCGAAAATCGAAAATCTAGACAATGTGTTTTTTTTTATAATTTTTCAAAAGCGTAATTGGGAAAAAAAGAATATTTGAAAAGTGAGAATATAGCAGTTTTCTAATATTACGAATATAACAATGATTAATAACAATGGTTGTCGACTATAACGTAAAGTCTATAAGTTATAAAAAAACCAAAGATAAGCTTAGATAATATAATATATAAAGATAGGATTATGATGTAAGATGGATGGAAAAAAAGGAAAAAGCTTAAACTGGCCGGCATAATTGATGTAAAATAAAAAACATTATAAAATAGTCGAATATTTGAGAACAACAAAGAGAAATAATAAGGAAAGAAAAAAGGAAAAAAAAACATCATTTTTTTGTTTGTTCGTTTCTTCGGGTAGTTTTCATCTATCAGAACTTTTTATAAAAAACCGGTGATTCATTGTCTTTAAGGAAACAAATAGAAAAAGAAATACAGGAAATAATAAGATAAAGTGGTAATAATGTTTGATGGATGAGAATCGAAGATTTTGAAATTTTTTGGATATTGGCATTTCATCACCTAAATCATGTAATATTGATTTTGTATTAGATTGTTTGGTGAATTATAGATCATTAGATTGGCGGCGTTGTTTTGCTGTGGATCCATTTTCAGTGTTGCAACGCCGATGTTTCCACCAATAGCAGATAATTGTGGTGCATTTATCGTTGTTGGACTATTATTTGATGATGAGGTGGAATTAGATGTTGGACTGGATGAAGAATAAGTCGGACTATGTGTAAATTTATTATGATGTACGTGAAATGCGCATCCATCATCATCATCATTATTATCAGTATCATCGTTATCATTAACATCATCAATTATTCCTACATCTTGTTGCTGTTGCTGTTGTCCAAAGATATTAATTTGTGACATGTCTAATGGTGGAGGAATTTGTTGTTGACGTAGTTCACCATCTCCAGATTGAACTAGGGAGCCGGCAGATATGCCCATTGTAGGTGTAGTTGGTGTAGAATTTGGTGGACTTATCATTGTCACTGAACTACCACAGTCATCACTTGTTCCATTTGCGGTTGTTGCCGCAGCGCTTGCGTCGCGTTCAAGTTTCGCTTGCTTATTTTTTATTTGTACCCATCGAGTTCGGCATTGTCTCTGTATAATTAGGATTTAAAGATTAAATCGGTGTGATTTGAATAAAATATTTAGTATCTTAACTAAATATAGATGATGACGAATTACCTGAGTTCGTCCATCAATCATTTCTGCGATTCGAATCCAACATCTTCCGAATCTTCGTACTCCTTCTTTCAATATTTCATCCTCCTCAGGCGACCATTTCCCTTTTCGAACACGCGGATCCAGTGCTTCGGACCATCGTGCTTGACATTGGATTCCCGTTCGATGAGGAATACGAGCGGCAATTTTATTCCAGGGAATTGGCTGTGGATTCCCATCCGAATCAGTTAAATCAACGTATTCTGAAACAGCATCTTTTAATGCTGCATCCTCTTCCGGGGTCCAACGGCCCTTATGTATTGTGGGATTTAATGCTCCCAACCATCTGGTCGAGCATTGCATTGGTGTACGATTCGGTACATGCGCGGCTATTAAAGACCATTTATGAGGTCCGTAAATGCTGATTGCAGCTCGTAGTAACTGATCTTCATCCTCGGTCCATTTTGTATAGACTGGTGGTTTTTGATTGATTAGACTTGGCGAGGAAGGGCGTGAAGAATTCGAGGTAGGCGTTGGAGGTTGTTCATACTGGCCGTCAGAGTATACTTGTTGCTATTGTAGAACGACATTTCAATTAGTACTTTCCATCTGTAAAAAAGTGTCTAAGCTTCTATAGGTTTCTATAATAGGACATGTTATGCATGCATTGTAATAAGACGGCATATTCAATACGCCGAGAAAACTAACATGCAATAGTTACGAAGAAATTGGATATAATCGACAAAATGAGAAAAAAAGAGTAGAATGCAGGTATATGTATGTTGTTGCGGAATTCATTCATAGAAGTGGTTCTAGACACTCGTTTTTGCATGCACATTCCTTTCAGAGAGAAGAATAAAGAAATAGGGGTAGAGAGGATAAAACGTCAAGGAAAAAACAAGAAAAAGGCTTACATCGAAAGAATAATCATATTGCATAGAAATTTCGTCACCGAACCTTAACGGCTGAGTTTGTGGATACGTCGAAACCTGTAATGGCGTTTGAAGTGCATCCAAAGTGACGATATTCGGACTAGGATATGGACTTTGTAGAATAGAACCGTAAACTTGGGTAAGGGAGTTAATATTAATGGTTTCTCGACTATGATATCCATTGTCGCATTGCTTGATTTGTGTAAAAAGAAATATATGTCAAGTAAATTAATTATAACCAAAAAGATCGTGAGAATACGAAAAAGTGTCTCACCTGCCAGTCACCTTGATCGAGTTGTGGCTGCTGTGGGTTCGGAAACAATGACAATATTTGGTTAGACAATTAATGAATTATTAAGGCAGGAATGCAATACTCTGTGGAACATGAATGTATGTATGCATGAGGGTATAACCGTATAGATTTTTGTTATCGAGATTAACATTAAAACTTACCATGTTTGACTTATGCGCATTTCGTGCGACGGTAACTACCTGAGAGTTGACATCTGAAAGCTTTTTTTCAATAATATAATAAATTAATAAATTATGAAAAGTTAATGATGTAATGACGAACACATAACAATGGAACTTACCATTTTCTGCGAATAATCTGTTTGTTTCTGAAACTCTTGTTGGGGCATCTAATTGATTGAAATTAACATCGATCGAATAAATCGAATTTTAATTCTAATTTTAATTTCTTGTTTTTCATCTTACCTGATATCGTAAAGCTAAATTACTGTCGTTAACCGCGTCACGATAGTACTATATAATGGAAGGGTGAGAAAAAAAGGAGATATATATAAAGGTAATGATCATCATGAAGAAATACATGCATTTGATTGGGTGGTACATAATGGGATATGTAAAAAAAAAAATAAGAAATAATAGAGAAAAACATGACTTACGTGATAATATTGAGTGATATTGTTGCCGCTGCTGCTATTATTATTATTATTATTACTATTACTATTACTATTATTGTCATAAAGTAATTGATAGGGTAAATTGATCATTGAATTATTGTTCTCGTGATTATGATATTGTTGATTATTATTATGACCATTATTATGATTCATTTCTGATATTGTATTTGTGGCAGAGTTAAGCTGATTATTCTGTTGGAACAATAATTCAGTTGCTGGTTCACTCGAAATATTATTACTAATATTATTACTAATAATATTATTATTACTCTTATTCTTGGTATTATTATTACTATTATTATTATTATTATTATTATTATTATTATTATTATTATTACGATTATTATTCTTATTATCAGTAATAGACGTCGTGGTGCTGGCAGTAATGTTAGAATCCCCACAAAAGTTATTGTTGATCAAAGGTGTGGATGTATTAATTAAAGAAGATGGATGTTGTGATGGAGTAGTGGGGGTTAAAGGAAGATTCGTTGTATTGGTGGTAGTGTTGGTAAAGTTGTTGGAATATGAAGCAACAGCCGCGTGATCTAAGAATCTATTGTCTAAAAAAGATAACAAACAAACAAACAAAACAAACAAACAACAAACAAACGGACGGACGGACAAACAGACAAACAGATGGACAGACAGACAGACAAACAATAAACAGGCAGACAGACAAATATAAACAAATATACAAATATCGTTTTAGTTATCGACCAAAAATAAAGTTTATTGGAGAAATATAAATTCAGAAAATTACCTTGAAATGCGTTGTTATAATTGTTTATGTTGTTATAATTGGGATTATAATAATTTGAATGAATCGCGGACATGGTCAAAAAGAAGGAAAGAAAGGAAAAAAGGGGAAGAGAATGTAAAGATGATGCGAATTTATAAAGAATGGAGCAATTATTAAAATATAATGAACAAAAGGACTAAAAAACTGTCGCGCGTCAGACAAATTATAAAAATAATGTGATTGATTGATTGATGTTGATTGATCTTCTGAACGATAATTATTGATGATGGATCACGATATTAGTGTAATCTCGAGAAAGTGAGGGGAAAATCCACTGATCAAAAAAGGGGCTTTTTACTTTCTGTAAAAATAAATAAGGGGCGGTTATTTTCACACTTTGAATTTGAAATAGGAGTGAAATTATTTTGTTATATTGATTGATTGATGATTGGATGATGTCGTGTGGTTGATTGATTAATTGTTTCGTTTTTCGTGTTATAATGATCTTGTGCGAATGGATCTTATATATG
This sequence comes from Ambispora gerdemannii, assembly GCA_910591945.1. Lineage (NCBI taxonomy): Eukaryota > Fungi > Glomeromycota > Glomeromycetes > Archaeosporales > Ambisporaceae > Ambispora > Ambispora gerdemannii. The sequence goes on from CAJVPL010000144.1 coordinate 6,354, forward strand.
AATGTATATAATTATACACGTAATTTCGTAACGAACGTCTTTTTTATTTAATCAGTAAATCAAATAAATGTCGTCATCAATCGAATGTGTAAATAATGGAGAAAGGGAATAGGAATAATTAATTGCGAGACAACGAATCGGATCGGACAAATGTTTTTAACAATTCTGCATAACTACAAGAGAACTGGAATTTCATTTATTGATTATTATAAAGAATTGTTTTTGTTAATTTATATGTTTGCTTATTGTTAATGATGAGAAGGAGGAAGAGGGTAGGGATGAAATGATAATAGAGAATAGGAGAAGAAAGGAGTAAAGAGAAAGACGAAAACGTGAGTAAATTTAATAATTAGTCGACGACACGATTAATGAGTAATAAAAAAGACACGTTAGAATTAATTATTATTGGTAATAATTAATAAAGAAATTCCGAGTAAAATCCGTATAAGAATTGGGAAAATTGATAATTTATATATTTATAAATATGTACTTAGAAATATATAAATAATCTATACATACATGTATATATATATATATGTGTGTGTGTGTGTGTGCGCGCGTGTGTGTGTCGGCGAAATAGGTGCTGTAAAATAATATGACGTTGATGATGACACGACAACACAATAATGTAATTTTTAGTTTGTCAGTAGCGTATTTATTGAGAAGGAAGATTTGCGAAAAAGGTTGAAAAACGTACACAACCAAGCGCAGGATCATAAACCAATTTGTCAAAGAGCGAAGCGGGGTATTTTATTAGTTTGATATTCTTGATGATAGTGGTGGTGTTGTTGTAGACGAATGAATATACTGTCAGTGATGCTGATACGTCCACTAGAAAAAAATTAGCTTCTTTTTTTATATTTATTGTTTGATTTTATTATAAAAAATATATTGCAAACTACAGTATGAATAGTATAAATTATCGTTAAATAAAAAATTTCATCAGACCAAATTTAGCAATCAAACTTCTTATTACATAGAGATTTCGCAAAAAAATCTTGATTTTATATTGTTTTAGATTACTACAGCATACTGTGACACCACGACATTGTATGATGTGCTTTGACTTTTTTGACTGGTGGACTAGCCGCGTGTTGCATTGATATTTCATTTTGTACCAGAAGGGGATGTTTGGTGGTGGATAACGACAAAAAAGCCAGAGATAGAACATATGTAAGGTATACGAGAAAACGAAAAGATTTTTTTTTTGTTTGTCAATGAATAGGATAATCATAGAATAATCATAGAATAATCGAGTAGAATAATCATTTACAAACAAACCCCATACTTTTTTTTTCGTCATCTCTTTTTTAGTATTATCGTTATATATTATATCTTACATTTTATATTTTATATCAAATCTTATTTTTATTATTCATTATGTATTATGTATTATATATTATTATATTATATATGGAAACTTTATTTTAAGAAAACAAAACAAACCTATTTATTATCTGTTGTTTCTATTTGTGTATAGAATATATAGAAATTTTATCGAGTATGCGATAGAAACTTTTATCAATTAAAGTTAGATACAAGAAAATTATTCCATTCCCTGTAAAAAAAAACCTGACGTGTGTTTATCCAACATTTTGAAATTTATATTCTAGATTTGCGATTTATTCTCCGGATCTATGGAATTTAGAAAATACCGGCGATTTTCTCGTTTAAAAAAGTATATTTATAACGCTCAAATGATTAACTAGCTGTCATAATTAATTTTTCTAAGGGGAGAAATGAATCTCTGCAAAAACGATGATGACGAAGACGACATTATGTTCAATTCACAAAACTTGCCTAATCGTGCGTGTGGTTTGGCAATACACATTATATTCAAAACAGCTGATTTTGAATGTGAAGTAGATCGATCAATATTCGCGTATTTTAATAAAAAGCCATAGTATGGCTTCTTTCACAGGTTATCGTGATTTATGATGATATATGCTTTGTTAACCGTTATCGAAGACACTTCTTACTCATCTCTTCCCATCTTTTTTACAAACACACCCCTTCTCACTAATTTTGTCTCTTTCTCTCTATTGTTAACAAAGAGATGATGTGCATGCAGCAGCGGGCGGTTAATCATGATGATGAAATTCAATGAAAATGAATAATGGTGTTTTCACCTCTCTTTACATATAACAAATAAAAATTTAGTTAGGCAGGAAGGGAATAGAGAAAATTTATGATTGATCCGTCTGTAACGTATACGTATATATAATTGCAGAATACAGCGTCATATGCAACAATTACCGTTGAACAAAAAAGAAAGGATCTGTGATGAAGGAAGCTGAAAATTGTTTCATGATTTCTATGTTTCCATACACATTTCACAAGGGCAAAAAAAATTGCGTAACCTCATTCAACGTAAGCGGATAAAAATACCATCATCAACTTCGATTACGAGTTCGGTCAAAATCCATTCAGTTACGCGAATTCTTCATATTTACATCGATACAATATTAAAAAGTGGTTAGTGAATGTCCCACGTAAAAAAATTCATTATCTAAATCTGAATAATCCGATATTTTACAATAGAAGATGACATCATTTTACTTTTTGATAACAAACACGTATCTAGAAAGAAAACGACAAATTCAGCAAATCGTCAGCAAGCACAAACATTGTGTTTAATATTGCATGCAGCCCGTGCATGAATAATGAGTGAAAAATATGGACGCCAAACAATAATGATATCTTTTTTACTGTTGTAATTATCACAAGGAAAACGACATTGTGCTACTATGGACATTTCGGAAATTTGTAATATTTTTTCTGTGCTTTCGTGTAGCACACATGAGAAGGATGCATAGATGGCGTATATACATTTTATTTTCGCCTTCATTCTCTTTTTTTTAGCAATGATTATCTGATAAGTGAATTGAAATTATTTCTCACATTGATCGATTTTAAAAAAATAATGAACCTGTTTGTGTGCATATTCCATGCGTTTTTCGTTTTGCGCGAAATAAATATACACCTAGATAATGTATCTGGCGAAGTAATGATGTGAATTGTCAAATGCAAAGCTATTTTCTTCTCACTTCATCCAACCAATACCATTTATATTAGATAAGAAAATAAATTTAGCAATTTATACTTGGATGACCCCGATCCAGAGAATATATATACATCGTTGTACATGTACGACTTAAGCGCGTGCATCGTCAATTTAGTTATCACCGAGATAAAGATACCACAGAAGATACACAGTGAGAAAGGCCAAGAAAGAAAGTGATTTTATTTAAACCTTGTTATTTTAATAGTATATGTTTACACTGTATATATATTATATTGATATTGTGTGTTTGCCGCCAGATTGAATAATGCAATCTTCAAAAAAAAAAAAATTAAACTTTAACTTTGATTTATGTTCAGTATTTGAATAAATAACAAACAAACATCCAAATATGAGCAATAATGATAAATAAAGTGGCGGGAAACAGAATGCTAATTTTTTATTTTGCATAATCAAAACGGCAAACCCCATCCGTGTTTTTGCACACTCAAAAAAGAGATCAAAGCTCTGATAACATTTGGTGTCATGTGTGGGAAAAGGAGGCATTGTTTTTTATGCACGAACAAAATTTGACAACCCATTTTATTTTTTTTTTTTGCGCACGGTTCCGATCATTATTTTATCTTTCTTCACATTATGGCTTGTGGTATTTCGATATGAAAACAGAAACTGTTCTTTATTCTTTTTTGCAATCAATGTATTATCTACTATGGTAATCGAGGTCATTACGTAAAGTATTGAAGTATTGGTCCAGAGTTAAATTATTTTTTTTATTTATTGGAGCCTAACAATAATAACATTAGTGACAATAACGATAAAAACAACAGTCGCAATAAAACTAGACAAAAAATCTATCACTCTGTTTCTTCTTTGATTCTGTTTATTTAGTTCAGGAGAATGAGTGAGACTTTTTCGTGAGACTTTTCTTGCGAGATTTGTGAAAACAATATTGAATGAATTTAACTTTATAAGTTAATTAGCCAAATATTGGTACAACACGCAATTGACTTCATCATGCAGGCAAACTAAAACGAAGGGTTTATTGAAGCAAGGGTTTTGGTAACTTCCGAATCTGATTATACGTTTTCGGAGAAGTCATTGTGAGGATGATTTGATGCTAGATTTCATTTATTTCGTTGTCTTTTGTTTGGTATTTTAGGTTAAGATACTTTTATCTAACGCTAAACTTCTATAAATTCTAAATAAACGCACGTGTAACCTAAAGATTTATTATTTGCCAGATACCTAATAATCTAATATTAGAATTATATTTTAATCCTTTATTGAGAGCGACATTTTTGCTCCTAGTTACATGTAAAGTAGCCATAAATACAACAAAGTGGTTAAAAATGTAAAAGAAAAAAAAATGGCACACTGCAATTGCTATACACGTACAGGCGCATACATAGTCTGCTCAATACCACATTCACATTTATATCCATCTGAAACCGCAGAAGTCTATTGACCGATTTCAGAATCTTCTAAGATGCGCAAAAAAGAGTGCACAATGACTTTCTTCAAAATCCTTATTTCAGATTCTCCGTTTCGAAATTTTTATGATGAACAAGTATCATCAACAATACCGAAAATAGTCGTTTTGTTTGGTTTTATGAAACGTCCCTTGTTGATGGTTTCAAGGTGAAGTCGCATATTCGGCGTCAAGAAACCAATCTACAAAGATAGCATACAAAAAGAGAAGGAAGAGAATAGCAATATGGTTTTTTTTGGAGTAGATTCTGACTAAAGGCCGCATAATAAATGGATGCTGAAAGAAGTAAATTGCGACGTATTTCTTACGTAGTTAACCAAAAGAGACTAAAACTACAGCCGATCCGAATTATGTTCCTGAGAATAACAAAGAAAAGATAACGAATCTGGAAACGATAAAAACGCTCTTGCATCAATGAGAATCGATTCTTGTGTTCTCTTCCTTAGCGTTAGATTAATTATTCAAAATCTATTTTGTTTAGTTGAATCGAATTTGATGTATGCGTGTATACTTTTAAATACACATTTCGATGTATATTTTAATGGGAAATCTTATTTTAAATTCTCTGACTTGAACTGTTATTAAACAACAGGTTCCTGTTCATTAACTCGTAAAAAACAAACGCCACTTTACCTAATAAACAAACAATGGTTTTTAATTCGAAACAAATATTACCAAAATATTATATCATATTACTTAAAATTAAATGAATCAATAATTAAAAAGTCTCCGAGAGGCTACTCCCAAAAAACTCGACATATATATATGTATATTAACGCTGTATAACAAGAACACAAAAAAAACGTGCTTTTTATTTTTCCGTCTCGGACTTCATTGACAAAAAGTGTGAAAGCTGAACAACTCAAGGGGAGAAATTCCCGCGAGCATTGCAAATGCATTAATGAAAAACTTTAGTGATCACACAAAAGCTAATATGGGCCGAATGCAGTAAAAAGGGGGAAAATCGACATCTGACGAAAAAAAATTTTTGTAAAATAAACTCGGGAACATCTTGGCATAGGAAAATCTAAAATTTTGCGTTATTATTGAAGTATTATAAAAATCGACTTCGTTCGGATAACATTTAAACTTGTCAATAGATTGTATTTTATGAATTCAATAAACTTCTTGACCAAGTAAATACAAGATTTAGGATTGTCAAGAAGTTTGTTGAATTCATAAAATACAAGATGCCTCTTCCAATATCTAAATCAGATCGATCAATATCGATATTGGTTTTTCTTCCATATTTATCAAGGTAAAAGATTACTCTGAATTGAATAAAATTACCCGATTCTATTATATGCAAACTGCAATTAAATTTCGTTAAATTTGAATCAATGCTTATAAAAAAACGCGTAATATCATAGCAAGTGTTTTAATATGCTAAAGCATCACGAATTTTGCCGATAAAAGCATCGGATATAAATGCATATATTCCTTTTTATACTAAATAACTTAGAAAATTTATTATTTGAATTCATTGCTCATAGTATAAAGGCCTAAATAAAATTAAGAATATCCAAAGCCTTCTTGGCTTAATAAAGTTAGGTTGTCATTTTGATGGTTCCAAAAATCAGAAATGCAAGCATTTTTGTTTATACTCAAATTTAATAAACAATATATTTCTGAATTTTCAGAAAAATGCATTTGCCTTTTACAAAATGGCTTTGACAGGCTCTCCATTTCCCAATCCAAGTATCTAATTTTTATGGATATCAACGCCCACGTGTTTAATGCGAGATTTGCGAAAATTCCTCAAACGGAGACGCGAACATTGTTCACGCGAAAATTTTACTAACCGAGGAGTTATGGTTCTTTAGTTTTTTTATTTTTACATGATACCATAGTTAAAAATATAATAAGTTTCGTTTATTGCGATTTCGAAATTAACTAAATTTTAGTTACATTTAATTTTATAAGATTTGGTAAAAATAGATGCACATCCAAGAATAATGTGTTCGTTTTGCAGCATTAAAAGCCTCGTCTGCAATCACCAATATATGGTGTATTTGAAGGACGACTTGCTCTTGATGCTGTGCTACAACTGAGGCGACGCCAGGATTTGGATTTGTTTGAAAGAGGAACGTTACAAGAGGATGAATAATTACCACAAACTCGGTGTTTAACGCATTATCACGATCATCAGTTCTGTTGAATGCTACCTGTAATATTCAATAATTTAGTAACACCTTTTCAGAAGGAACTTAATACATTACTTCAATCCATAATAAAGGAATGAATGATCTTTGTTGGCGCATTGGCCATTCTCCCACGTCAGATCGAAATTCCTTATCATTGACTACATCACATTGGTTTGAAATTGTTGATCAAGCAGGTTTTTTAATGTCTCGTGTAATTCTGCCTTTACTCCACCGTCAAACTGAATCATACAAGAAATCAGATAAAGGTCATATAATTGTAAACCAAAAATGGTACTACTTTGATGAACAGTTTATTATCAATTCTTTCGGCTTGGAAAACGGTATGAATAGCTTCAAGTAGTGATTCGGGCTAAATTATTTAGCATTATAAATTTTTTAATTTTTTTATAGATTTAGTCTTTTAAGTCCTAATTTTCTAACTTGTCCTAAAATATTTAGCCCGAATCACTAGACTTCAAGCAGCAAAAGTACCTGGAGAAACTGAGATGCGAAATATGGCAAATAATAATAAGATTTCTACCTTATGGATTTTTCCTTCTATCTGACCCTGATATTTTCAAGCATTATCAAAAGGAATTCAAAAGAAATATTGCAGCTTGTTTAACCAATTCTTCAAGATATATATGAATAGGATGTAGAAAAATCATCTTCATATCAAGGATAATCTATAAATAAAGCGTCACATTTGAGAAATTTTGCACAAATCTCTATATTTCTCACTTTCAAAAAAGTAAAATTGAATGACTATAGAAAAATATTTAAAAAGTATATTTTAATTACAGTCACTTAATAGTTAGAAAAGTCAAATTGGATAATTATAAAAAGATATAACTATAAATAAGTATGGCTATAAAGAGATTTAGCTGTATTTACTTTTGTGCTTGTATAATATCTAAGAAAACTTTCAATTGGATATTTATTAAATATATTTAAGTAATTCTTTAGAGTAGAATTAAATTTTTTTATAATTATTATTCTCAAAAAAGCAAATTGAATAATTATAGAGAGAATTGATTATAAAGTGATTTTTTTATTATATATAAATGGAAAAGCAAAATAAGGTAACTATAAAGAGATAGATATAATTATAAAGAGATTTGACTAGATTTATTATAGAATGTTTATCAGTTCCCAATAAAAAATATTTGAAAGAAATACAAGCAAATTTATTATAATTTTGATGGTTAAATCTTTTTATGGCACTTTATAATCAATGTATTCATTAAGATAATTGCTTCAAAATAAAATTATATATAGTTAATTCTTTTTATAATCACATTATCAGGTCTAATAATAATTTTTTCATAAATGTGTTTATAATGGGATTTTATAATAAATGTGTTTATAGTAAAATGCTTTTATTATAAATAATACTTGAAAAAAGAATGAATATAATGGAATTTTTATATAATGTGATTATAAAAAGGTGACTATAAAGAGACTTGACTATATATGTTAAAAGTTGCTAATACTAAGTTATCAAGGAAGTCAAAAAATGGTTTATATTCAGTAAATCAAAAAGCAAATCAACTTCACCTTTATAAATACATAACTTCAGGCATGCAATTTCAGAACTTTGACAGCTTCATCGTAGACCACAAAAATAATCAGACATTTTAGGTAAGATTCTTTAAAAAGCAACACAGACTCATCAAACTTTGACAGATCCGAAACTTCGTAGATTGATCACAAATTTGCGGCGAGATTAATTTTTCTCCGTCTATGGAAAAATTAACAATCAAACTTGAGGTACTTTAGATTTTTGCCATTAAGATAACTTGAAAAAATCGATTGGAATATATCCTAAATTCACAAGAATTTTTAAATGACATCTCACCCTGTAAAAAGCAAGCACGTACGATCCACGGACATTGCAAGTAGATAGCTTGGCATGGCACGAGAAACGCGACAAATGCTGTATACATAAACACGTTTTTTGATATGGCTCTTTTGGCACGGAACCACACGCATAAGCACGGACTGTTAAAAATCATGCCCGAAACGTGTTTATGTATATGGAATTTGTCGCGTTTCCGGTGCTTGTACGTACTATGCCGAGTCACTTCGTATCATTCTTTGTAATTTCCGTGGTTTTAGATGCTTGCCTTTTTTTTTATAGGGACAGAATTTAGAAATACGTAGCTGTGCTATTCTCTAAGTTTGTGTATAGGGATTATACAGGCTCGATTAGCGTAAAAAAAACTATAAAGTTCGAGATATGAAATACCAATGTACAATTCAATAGCGAAATCGATGTTGCATATGTTCTTGGACGAATTTCATTTAATAGCATCCAGCAAATTTATGGTAAATAAAATTCCAAGAATTCTTGTAAATGCATGTATGATACCCACTAGAGGATTTAAACCTTAATTTAGTCAAACTTTTTTTAGTAAATCTTCGCAAAATGAATAATTCAAAATTTATAGTGCAATTTCTTATCGTTATTACTAAAGGACTTGAGGTTAAATTAAGTGGCAACAATTCCTGAATAACAAAGAATTTCGAGTAAATCTTTAACATCGATTCAGAAATTTTAATCGGTTTTTTTTTCAAAAGTTTAAATAAAGCGTTCACAAAAAATAAACTTTATAATGTCACTTATAAGTCGATATTCTTTAGAAACAATCATCAAAAGAAGTACTCTGCGACAATCATTCTTTTATGATTTCTTTATCCTGATATTTAAAGTTGAATTGAAATCATTTATTCTAAATATTGGACAATAAAGTTTCAATTTTTTCATTAGCCAATCGAACAAACTCAAAATATTACGTGTATATTCTAGGAGATTTTGGTATTTTTGTAAATTACTTTGAGTTTATGCTGATAATTTGAGTAAATTTCCATATAAACATAAAATTTATTCAAACTGAAATTATTGTAAAAACGGACGAAAATAGACTTTAGGCAGAATGTCGATAATTTTGCAAAAAAATCTATTGATATAATTAAAATCATAAATTTATGTACTATCTGAAATGGTAAAGTGATCTCAGTTTGTTAACTTTATTGCAAGACTTTGTATTATTTAGTCTTTTAGTTAGGACTGTTAAATTCTATGTTAGTATGGAAAAAAAATATTTTTATATGCCTAGATTTTGAAATTTGACTAAAATATTGATATTTCTTATCAAAGTTTCATTACCGTTGCTGAATTAAATATCGTGAAATTATGAACACAAAATTCAGTATAACAATGAAAAAAATATAAGTTGAATTCGTATTTATTTCATCATTGTCTTTAAATCAATACACTTTTAAGTATTATTTTCTATCTCTTCCATATTCATCGTTGCTGGTTTCTCCATATCTATTAGGACAGTAGAGTCCAAATTTGCCAGCTCATTACGGGACTCTTTTAATTGCTTTACGATTTCTTGCGAGTCTGATGATATTGAAGTGTAGTGCTCTTTATAGGTGCCAAGAAGCTCTTTCCTATATTTATTAAGGGAGAAATCTTAGACGAATTTTATCGAAGAATTTGTCGAGGCTAAGTTACTTTTTTCGTACTTGCGTTCTATTTGTCGATCTATTCCATGAAATACTTCAGTTTCATTTTGCAAAAGAGCATTTTGTGTGGCTTGAAATAGAGTAGCATCCTGCCGTTGGTAATTTCGAAATATTGTCTATAATAAAAATAATCAATGTATTTAATATTTACTAATATATTGGTCAATACCGTATATCTCCGAAAATAAGCTACCCCCCCCCCATTTTTCAGGCCTGCAATATATATAAGCTACCCTTAAGTTTTCAAGTCTAAAATTGTGCAAAAAAAGGTAGCTTATTTTCGGAGACATACGGTATGCAAAATAGATACCTCGCCAACACTTTGTAATAATGTTCTTATTTCTTGATCTAATTGATCATCAGCAAAACTCGTAGTTTCATTTTTCTCTTCTTCAATTAACTTTTCATTAGCATGTTCGTCTTGACTATTCTGAGTTTCGTAGGGGTTCATTAATTTACTTCGAGTAAAATCACCAACATTATTTGCAGCTGAAAATAAAATTTACTTATTTAGATTCAAATAATTAATGTTATTAACTAGTCAATAATAAAATTAAATACCTTTTTCTCTTTCCCTTTGAGTTTTATCCGTGTCACTTTGATCACTATTAGACACTGCACTTAATCGCTCAAGAAAAGAAACTGGATACAATAACACAAATGAATAAATTAATTAAATAAAACATCTCGAGGGAAATTTTATTTACCTTGTTTTCTTATTTGTCGTTGTCTATCATCGTTAGACTTTTTCCAGTTATAATCTAAGAAAATAAAAACCAATAAAAATCGAAGGGACAAACAAATCATTCAGAATAAACATTATAAATAAATATAATTAACATGATTTTGATAAAGTTAAGCCTGAATTGTCTTCATCTTCTTGAATTGTATATATGGAGGAGTTATCGCTTTCGGATTGAATAGGAAAATCAAATGGATTGTTATTAGCGTTTACTATTGGGCTTCCTTCATCGGTAATCTGTATTTAAGAAATCATATACGTGTAATTAGACATGGAATATGCTTTTTTCAGAATATACGTGAATTTTATATACTCACCTTCACTTCTTTTCTTATCGGTTGTTTTTGAGTGGGCTTTACAGGTGCTTTATTATTACGAATATCTTTGCTCAAATTATTTTCTGGGCGATTTCCACGTGAGTCTCTGTTTGAAATTGCAGCTTGATCCCGGGATGATGTTAATGTTGTAGATTTACGAACAAATTGTTGCCTTTCAATATTGTTAATTGGTTGATTATTTATTGTTGGATGAAACTGATTTTGTGCTTCGTTGAAATCAACTTGAGTTGAGCTTCCAAATTTTCTTGATTGCTCTATTTGCATTCTATCATTGATTTTTGAAGTTCGTCGAGTTGTTTGGATGTCAATTGCGTCTTCAGCTTCATCTCCAACATCGAAATTGAGAATATCACGAGTTTGCATAGTTGCACGATTATCTGATTTTCCTATAGTTTTTGTTTTGTTAAACTCGATATCGTAGTTTCGTAAATTGTTATTTTGCAGTTCATTATTCGCAGGATTATTGATAGTTGTATTCCTATTAATTTCTCTCTTATTATTAATATTCACAGTTTGTCCAGAATTTATATCGTCAGTTCTTTGTCGTTTCTTTGAAGCAGAAAGATTCAACGGCTTTGGACGCTTTTTGGCCGGAAAAGGAAAATGTGATTCAGCATCCGACTCGACATTCATAAATGGTAACGAGTCATTACGTGAAGATGAACTGTTAATGAAATTTAAACTTGACTCTTGTAAAGGTCTAGGTGAACTAGATGCACGTGTTGATTGTGAATCACTATCTGGATTACTTCTTTGTGCTGCTTGAGATGTGCCAGCACGAGGCTCAAGTTTATTTTCATCTTTCTTTTGTTTACGAGTTGGACATTGAACCACGGGAGTTTGTGATGCTTCGAGTGAACTACTGAGAGTAGCGAGTGCCAAAGCTGCGTTTTCAATTGAAGCATGCGGGGGATGTAACACATTTACAGAAACTGATACCTTTGGCTGCGTGTGATAATTCTAATGAATCCAAACTTAGAATTAATAGGAATCATAGATTAAAACAGCATCAAAGACTCGAAAATTACTTACCACTTTATGACTAGAGAAAATTTTAGCTAGACTTTCTTTGATATTACCTTCTGAGGAAGCAATTGTCATAGATATTGTAAAATCACCATTATTAGTAGTGTGTTCCGTGAGCATTTCATCATTCTCGCCAATTTTAAGAGATTCTGTTAAATATATTTTAAGAATTTGACCTACAAGAATATTTTAGTTAGTGAAAGTATTCAAAATTAAGTAGGCCGTAAGTTAAATTAATAAGAAAGCATACAATAAGACTCGAACACAGTCTCCCAGCTATTGATTTTTTGATATTTTACGTCAATGATGTCACACCCTTCATCTTCTGGATCCTATTAATTAATTAATTATTCAATTAATTAGCTTTACTTGATTTCATCATGATTTCAATTATTTCTTACCGTATTTGAAGCTTGGACTGACATAGAAATTGTCCATTTATTGAAATCGACGAAAAAACAATCTTGCCTATCTGGCCGATCAAATTCTATTTGATTGTATTGTATTCTTGTAACCTTGATTGTCTTTGGTCTATTTGAGGAAAGTTTTTGTTTTAATGTACAAACTTTATTTTGAAGGTTAGAAAGCTAATGTCTCGAACTTACGTTTTGGACCAGCCATCATTTCCATAATTGAGCGCATTAAGAAAATTACGAGTATCCTTACGAAATATTTGAAATATGAGATAGGAATTTTCCATTCGCGTGACGTATTCAAATTACTCACTTGTACAAAATCATCTGCAGTTATTCCCAGAAAAAGATCGGTCAGTTGAAAATCACCCTTGAATGCTTTATTTGCGAATATTTCGCGGTCCTCTTGCATTCTAGGGGACAAGCGAAATAGAATTTCGAGATGACGAAATTGAAGTTCGTAGTCTGTGATTTATATAATTTAAGAAAAAAATTATATCATATTTTACGTTCAAGATCCAAATTAATTTCATTACCTCCAGCTGATTTCATAGATAAAGCAAGGTTATATCTTCGAAAACAATTAGACAGTAATCAAGGGTTTATATATGTGTTATTGATTCTTAAGGGAGTTAATAAGATTCAAAAAGATACATATCAAGAATTTTTCCATGACTCAGTAGTTTTTTGTTTTCTTTGCAACCAGTCAAGAGAGTATTGATCAAATCGGAAGTCTGAAAAAGGTAAAAATTAGAAATCTGAAAATAATAACGTTGCTACTACAATAAATGAATTCACTTACCATTCTACGAACTTCGACATTTAATGCTGATTTTAACAGCACTTCTGTAAGTGATTTTAGCAATATTTTTCCCACAGTTTCTCGATCTTAAATTTCAGAGAATGAAATCGTATTATTATGAATTATATTATACATAGAAAAATAACTCGAAATATTTACCAATAGTCACGTTTATAATTGTAGACTAGTAAGGGTAAAACAAGAATTATGATTATGATTTTAAAAAGTTGACTAAATATTGCGAAATCGCATGCCTCGATCAATCCCAATGTATCCAGAATTACTTTTTCCCAATTCCTTCCCGGTTGTCTCTCGAATATTTTACTATTAGCAATAATGCCAATTACAACGTTTATGATATCCATCACCTTCTTTGTCGTACTTTTAAGTGGATCATGTTTCTTTAATAAACTTTCCAAAGAAAAGACGTTATGCTGTATTACATCGGGAGTAACGCTATAAATGTATCTCGGTTTTGCCAACTTTGAAATGTAAAAAAGTCATTTGGGGTCAATTGAAAGAACTCGCATAATAGTTTACTAATTAATAGCGACTGGGTGTTGGCTACCTCATCTTTGAGTCGATTGAAAATGTCCTGCAGAACTTTTTGTATCCTTTGATAATTTTAAAAATGAAAGTTTTAAGAAAACACCATCGAAATAGAAGATATTTTATTATCTAATTACGTATTTTCTTTCTTGGGAGGTCTCCCACGACGCCGAGTCTCATTTTGAGCTGGGTTTTGCTCAAGAAACGTCTCAAGTTGAGCAAAAGCCTCTTTAATTGGCTCAGAGTTGTTTTGCATCTTTGTTCTAAATAGCTTGCTAAGTTCTGAAAGCGAAAGTTTATGGAGACGAGAATTTTTATTGAAATAACAAATTCTGAATGATATAGTAAATATTAGTATAATTAATGAAAATATATATCAAGCTCGTTCATTTGGCTATTTCATCAAATCGATTGATTATACAAATTTTAGTCAAAGAACAAACCACTGCAGTTATCTCTATTACGTTTGCTCCAAACATCAAATATATAATACATTTTACCACTTGGAAAAGATTTTAACAAAAAGAAAAGAACGATTCTAGTATATAACTTTCATTCCATTCATTGAACTTATTTTATAAGAAACTTCATTTCTCTATATTTCTTTATTACGTAGTACTAAAAAATTTGATCTCTTTCCAGTTTGTTTTTTCTCGTAATAAATTATAAGTGCCCCTAGAAACTAAATTAATGAAAATACTTTGATGTTAGACGCAAAATTGAAGGAATTCAATCTAAAAAATTAGTCATAAATACGAAATTTTATGCGGGTCATCAAAGATCCGGGTCTTTCCGCTGTAGATGATTAATAATATTAATCTTTATTATTGAAACTTAATTTTACGTCATCAATCTTTCTCATTACAGTTTGCGTCTATCCCAAGTTTCTATTTGCTATTCTTCCTTTGGTTCTGCTTATATTAAGCCTTGCCTCTTCAAATCATCATATGTCTTTTTATTAAATACATTACCTTCAACATCCTCAAACTCTTCCATTGTATCTGCTTTAAAATCATCGGTTTTACTTGTACTTTTAAGCTTTTCCCATACTTTTATCAAAAGAAATAAAAATTATCTTTAGATTTGCTTTTAGGATATTGAATAAACAAATACAGAATAAATATACATACAAGCATAAGCATCTTCGATCAGAGTTATCTCGTGAAAATGCCGAGTATTCGGTATACCTAGACATCGCATTCCATGAGCATGCCGCCATTCCTATAGGGGATTGTATAGAAAATATGTAAATATTTATTTATCAAGCATAATATTGCTTACATCTGTACCTGAAAGTGTCGATCAAATGCTTTTCGTCCCATATAAACGTAATTCCCGCAAATTTCACAAGGATACTCAACGCCGAGCCCGTGTAACTTATATAGCCAGTATGGAATGGGTTTACCATCCCATCCAAGTGGTAATTTGAGAGGATTATAGATTTTATCCTCGTCCTCCGACTCCGTTTCTACATCATCTACTTCTTCGGCTTCTAGCTCCATCTGAATATACGATTTAAATTAATAAGATCACATAGCCAATTCATTAGAAAAGAATCATCAAACGTAAATCTGAAAGAACTTGATAGCCTTTGTATCTGTTAATCCAAATAGCATTAAATCAGGCCCGAATCAAACCAAGTGAACAAAAGAATCAAGTAGATAATTCTTTTAGGATATTTGGTTATTTTCCACAAATATGCTTGAATTGTATAAAGAAAAGACTTACTCGGCGCTCTCGATCAGTCAATGCACGTTTTCTTTCAACATTAGCTTTAGTGTCCTCTCTCTGTGAGCCTAGAACTTGTGCATATTTTTGAATTAATGCTTCCAAAAACGCGATGTCTCGATCTCGTTTATCTTTTTCTTCCGCTGCTTGTTTTTTCATTTTCTCTTCGACTTCTTTATCTACGGCAGCAACGCCTTTTGTTATCATCTCATTAGCAGCTTTTATATGTTTTTTACTTTTGAGATGAGCATCATAGACAGTCTCCTTGGAATAACCCTTTTTGCCTATATGAATGAATAAAAACTATCAATAATTACAATTGATTATGAAATAGAAATATAAAAAGAGACTTCAAAGTGACAATAATAATCACAACAAATAATAATACTTGCAGGCAACACAAAAGAGATCATTGGACAACTCTTCTCTGCCGATTTTTTTTTCCCAACCTGGGACTTTTCCTTGCGTCCAAAGTGTCTTAAATTCGTTTTCTGTTTCCTGCCTGATATCTTCAAGATTTGAAAGAGGTTTCACTCTCCTAAAGAAACTTTCAAGATAATTACGAAGATCTGTTAAATATCTAAATTAATAAAAAGATAAATCAATCAGTTTGTGACAGATATTTCCGGTACATAAAAAATTATCATTTGGAAAATTGACCATACTTTACATATTCCCCGTGTTTGTTTTCTCTAGAATAATCTGAAAAATGATCAAATTCTCCTAAATATGTAAGATAATCTAATTTTTTAATATTTTTTAAATTCACATATTGCTCATGAAGTGAGTGTAAATCTAAAAATCGACCGCTTCCTTCTTCTCCAGAAAACAATTTATCAAGATCTAATTGGATTTATAAAGAAAAATGAGAGTCATTCATCATATATAAAATAAGAAATCAAGAAATATCGTACCATCTTCTCCATTCTCCTTTGCTTGATTTATAAATTCTAATTCTAATGGTTCGACTGTCTCGTTGGGATATCGACGGTGATAATCTTTAATGGCTTTTAAGCGACCATAAAACTCGCTAAATTCCGAAGTTCCAGATAGTGCATCGATTTCATTTTTTCTCGCTCTAAGAGATTTTTGAAAATTAATAATCTTAAAATGTAAATCCTAATTTTGAATTTCCAGCATACCCGTCTGAATCGTCGTACAACTCATATAAAAATTTACTTCGTGAACTTATCCTATCTAAAAAATCGCTAACTCGATGTTCTCGAGTGAGACGCTCTTTATGCTAATATACAATAAAAAAAAGAAATTTAGCGAAATGAACCTATAAAATAAAAGCACTTCAAACGTACCGATTTAGGATCTTTCATGAACTGATCAACAATCGCTTGCTCCAGTCTTTCAATTTCTTCATGTGCTTTACGTTGTTGCTCAAGTATACTTTCCATTTTGTATGATGTATCAAAAAATAGTTGCTTACTAGATTTAGAAAAAAGCAGTATTTTTTTTGTACGACAATATTTTCGCATTTAACCTTTTTTGTCGCTTTTTTTTGTTTTCACCAAAAATTAGACGAGGCAAAACAAGAGATAAATTATATTGAACCATCCAGGAAGTATTCATACTCGAAGGTGGTACGCACAAAGACACGAAGGTACTTCAACAGATCTGAATATTCTAACTTTGACGAGAATAATTACTCTTAAGATCATTTTTGACATATCTTGAGCACGGAGTAAATCATAAGAAAAATAATGTAATTTGAGATCACCTCGGACAAGTCCTCTATTAATTGTTTTTGTTCTCGACGATTTCCCTAGAGTTAAAAGTTTGTGTAATGCAAAACCTTACTTAATTCCTATGTTAGATGTAATAATTTCCACTAAAGGTGTGAGCTTTTACGGTACACAAAAATCCATCCTTTAGTAGTTACATATCGCGACAATTACATTGTATTTATACGAGCAAGACAATTGAATTAACGGTTGTTAATTGGTATCTTGGGTCGTATTCCTTTATCAATGTCAAACATAAGATATATATATTGTGATTTCGAGTGTATGTATTTTCTTTTCATTTAACACCTCCGGACTAATATAAGGAAGTACTCTAATTTCTCGATTAGCTTTTCTATATCTAATTCCAAAATAAGCCATGTGAGCAATAAGATTCGCTCTCTATATTGATAATACAGGTACAATTCTTAGTCTTTATATTCTAGATCTCTAATCTACAATCCTTTAATCTTATACAAAAATTTCTATATTCTCCTTGGAGCATTTGCCTGTGAGAAAATAAATTAGATATAATTAGTCTTTGTAGCATAATAATAATAAAGATATTCAATTAGGAAATATTTACTCGTAGATATTTTCGTGCCTCTGCTAAATTTTCGTTTGATAATTCGATTGCTTCTATACAGAACTCTATACCGTATTCCCCTGGTATTCCCTCTCCATCTTGTCCATTATAAAGGATATTAGCAAGCATTCGTTTTCGTGTAACTATTTGGTCTACACATAAATAAAGTGCGGGTGATGTCGCAGATTGTGATTCTTGAAGAAGTGGAACCAATGTTGAAGCAGCAGTATTAGGATCTAATGGTTTCGATGCACCGATGGCACAATACTATATAGAATGCAATTTATTAATCACGTTTTATAGCGAGTTGTTTAACCACTAAGAAGTTACCTGATTATTACACCAAGCATGTCCACATCCAGTTGTTAACTGATGATGATATTTTCGAGCTAATCTCGTTAGCAACTTTCGATTCATTGGATCATTAGCAGGAGACCAAAAAGGGCCGAAACAAACTGAGCATAATTTTAATGTATTATTTTCCACTGTTCTTGTGCAATTGACATTTCGACATAATGGTGGTAGTTTACGGCCTTGTTTTTCTATCTCATGCATTTTAGCATGCATTGGAACGTTCCTTATGCTAACTGACTGATTGCACTTAACACAATCAATTGTTCGATTTCCACAATATGATTCATGTCCTGTTAGTCCTTCAAGTAAGTCCCTGGGATTTGTCGGGATTTCACCTTTTTTAACCAAGTTATGACAAAACCTGCAGGTGATAAGTTTATTTGGACAATCTGATTGTTTATGAGCGGCTAATGATGGTAGCGAGTCTGTAGAATATCCGCACGAACATTCTCGCCTTTTGTGATATATTTCTTGATGTTTGATTTTTCCTTCAGGTGAATCACCAGGCTTTAAAATAAAGGTAATATTTATACGTTATTAATCAATAGAAATGAACAATCAAAAAATATTAATATAATATTAATTCTACCTGACCACAAAGCCCACAATGCCAATGCGAATTTTCTTCGCCTCGCTTCATAATTTTTCCGCATACTTTGCACTTTATATTATTACGCTCACAATAACTAGAATGTAGAATTATTGTCCTTTCAGGAACCCAACTTCCACAATTTCTACAATGTGCATATCCTACTTTATTTGCATTTTCATCATCATGTTCTTGTAAGGTTACAGGGATATCGGTATTGGTAATGAGCAATTCATAATTTGTCTGCGATTCACCATAACCATGAATTCCGATGTAAAGTTCCTCACTAGTAGCATACGCAGAGTTCGTTGGCTGAATGCAAACAGATTTTTCTGATAAAAATGAAAAATCCGACCAAAGATGATCCTCTATCGTAGGCTTACTTTCTGTAGAAATCACAAGATCTATGGAGAAACATTTTTATTACGAATTAAAAAAAATTACTAAATTTAATCAGATTTATTATGTAAATAAGACACTTACCTGCATCTCCTCCATCTAATATCTTTACATGTATCTTTACACCGAGTGATCGGTCGATTGATTTCAAATTCCAATAGGTATATTCATCTTTCAGCACAGTGCCTTTGATAATTTGACCGATAGAAACTTCACTTTCTTTATATTCTTTTCGCTGATGTCTTTTATTTCCTGTTTCATTAGATAATGAGACCCCGTCACTTTCTAAAAATGGAACTATTTCAACTTCCAAATCTGTATCAATTATTCTTACAGCATTTTCAGGTTGCAAAGAATCCACTATAAATTTATAAATCGAATCGGCTTGTCTTAAACCAAGAACTTCACCAACTGTAAGCGTTACGTAATGTGAACGTAAATAGTCCTCAAATGCTGCCCTATAAATGACAATAAAATCAATAAACATTCCAATCATCAAATATAACTTGTGCCTTTTACCTGTAATCTTTAATTTCATTATATTCTAAGCCTAGAGGTCGAAAACGTGCCCAAGTCCCTTTGGGTAATTCTTTATGCAGTATAACTATTTCGTCACCTTCTGAAAGTGATAACGAATCATACATCCATTGGGGTAAATAAGCTTTCTCATCGGGTGAATTAAACTCTAATACACCTCCATGAGTTATTAATCTTGTCTTTGGATTTAATATTTGAAATGTGAGCGGACTAGGTAATTGTGAATTTGAAGGAGTATCTTCCTCGTTTTCGGAAGTTTGACTAAATTTTTCAAGAAGTTCTTCGAGTACTATTGGTGGAAGAACGAGTTTATCGCCTTCCAATATTGAGGTAACAGCAAGTAACTTTTTCGACCAGCTAGACATTTTTTGAGTTCGCTGAAATTGAATTGTTTGAGCTGCTTGATTTATACTAGAATTCTAATGAAAATCGGCTTACGTAATGCTTAAAAATAGCCGCGTATCCTTTTTTCTTGAAATTTGTTCTAATAGTGAAATCAGCATTTTAAAAACATGGATCTTCGTTCCTGGGTTTCGGACAATACGATCAAGGTTTGTAATTTATATTTATTCTAACAGCTAGATGAAAGTATTCTCTTGCTAATTCTTAATTTGCTTTAGTATTTAAACATGTCAGAGCGTAACATGGTAGACTACATAATTGCACAAGGTGTGCTATTTTAATAAATACCTTCATACTTAGTATATCACCTTGATTCTAAATATTTTGTATTTTATGCAGCTCAGTCTGCCAAATCTAAAGAATCTCTTCGAGAAATTTTAAATGAATTTCCTCCAGAATCTTCAGATTTCATCAATGAACTTTATGAACGCGTACCAAGGAAGTCTTCGCAATCCAATGTACGCTAGGTCTCTGAAATTTACATCACTATTTATTCTTATCGCATTTCTTCATAAGCAAACTCACATGATTTGATTTTTCTTAAAGGTCGCCTCGTTAAAACGTAAAAGACAGGACCAGGAATCTAAAGCCTCTTTAGAAAGTCAGGTTAAATATAAACTGTTATTGGATGAAGATCAGGATTATGAAAAGCATAATGATGAAGGGCAATCTAAAAAGTCAAAGAAATCGAAAAAAGGAAAACATATTCGTAAAAAAGAATCTTCAAATGCCTGGGAAACTGATTCGGAGGATGAGCGGATTGCGCATAAACGAAAGTTTGAAGAATCGACGGAAGAATCAACCGGTGTGTAATTTAACTATTAATTTATACAACCTGATAATTTAGCTTTTGCATTTTTAATATTGTTAATTTATAAAATAGACCCTGAAGATGAATATGAAAAAGCCCAACGAGAGAAAATGCAAGATCTCAAAGAAAGAGATGAATTTGCGAAACGTGTAAGAGAAAAAGATAAAGCGAAAACGAAAAAGGTATATTTTGTTTAATTCAATTCAAATTTTGATTCAATTCTTTTTAACGCATATTTTTTTAAAATTCGAAGCTAGTAGAAGATCGTTCTTCAAAATCTCAGAGCGAATCTACCCTTCGTCGAAATCTTGCAGATGATCCAGAAGCACGCAAACAGTATATACCAGATATTCGTGAGCGCTCTCGCCAAGATTATCTCAAGGCTCGTGCAGAACAGCGAATGTTATTGATGGAGGCAGAGCTTCGTGATGAAGAGACACTTTTCAAGGACATAAAGCTAACAGAAAAAGAAAAGAAAGACTATCAATTAAAAAGAGATACTCTACAGTTAACAAAAGGAAGATTAAGTCTTTCCAAAAAAAGCGAAGAATACACTTTGCCTGAAGGTAATCATCAAATCGATAACTTAATCTTGGTTATTCGTATTTATATGTAAACTCATTTCCCGCCTTTGATCTCATTTGGAAAATTTTTTCAATTAGATTATATAACTGAACAAGGAAAGATTGATAAGAAGAAAAAGGAATCTGTATTATATCAGCGTTACGAAGAAGATCGAGACCAACACAAATTTGTTACAGATCAAGATCAATGGGAGCAAAATCAAATTGTCAAATCCCAATTGAAAACTGGTGCGCAGGATCGGGTGAAGGAAGAACATGAATACGATTATGTCTTTGATGAAACCCAACAGATGGAGTTTCTAAATTGGGATTGGAGTGAAAAACATGATGAAATTACAAAGAAAATTGATGCAGCTGAACAAGAAGGTAAATTATAGTTTTTCTTGTCAATTTATTTCATTTTAATTTAGATGATCGAAAAAATCTCCTAATTCGAATCTTAAAAATTTAGCAAAGTCAATAGAAGAAGCACGAAAATCTCTGCCAATATACCTGTTTCGAGATGATTTGCTTAAAGCAATTGATGAATATCAGACTATCATTATTGTTGGTGAAACCGGTTCTGGAAAGACCACTCAAATTCCACAATATCTTCACGAAGCTGGTTATACTAAAGGAGGAAAGAAAATCGGATGCACTCAACCTAGAAGAGTTGCAGCGATGAGTGTATCTGCTCGCGTAGCCACCGAAATGGGCGTAAAATTAGGGTATCAGGTAGGGATAAGCTATGAATCATAGATATTTTATTGAAGATATATTGATTTTTCTTTGCTTTTTAGGTTGGATATGCAATTCGCTTCGAGGATTGCACCTCTGATAAAACCATCATAAAATATATGACTGATGGTATGCTTTTACGCGAATTTTTGACTGAGCCTCTTTTAGAAGATTACAGCTGTTTGATAATCGATGAGGCCCACGAAAGAACTTTACACACCGACATACTTTTCGGTTTGATTAAGGTATAACCTACATCCATTCTCCAAGCTTTATAAAAAATCCATTATTCACTAAAATATTGTTTGTGTATGATATTATTTTCAGGATATTTGTCGAGTTCGACCCGAATTGAAATTATTAATATCAAGTGCGACGATGGACGCTCAAAAATTCTCCAAATATTTTGACGATGCACCCATATATAATAGTTAGTATGAATAATCGATAAGTCTCCAATAACTTGTTATTAAACCCTTTACCTGTCGTTTTTATTTAGTCCCAGGCCGGCCTTTTCATGTCGAAACATTATATACAAAAGCCCCTGAGGCAAATTATATAACTGCTGTAATATCTACAGTGATGCAGCTTCATATAGCTATGCAAGGTGGCGATATTTTAGTCTTTCTTACGGTAAGAACCCTGTTATAAAGTATTGGTATATAAAGCTTATATAAATATAGTAGGTGAATCTAATATTAAAAAAATTAATTAGGGACAAGACGAGATTGAAAGTGTGCAGGAAACTCTATCGCAGACTTGCAGAGTTCTCGGTAGCAAGATAAAAGAACTTATAATTTGCCCGATTTATGCAAATTTGCCACCTGATATGCAATCCAAAATTTTCGAACCCACTCCTGAAGGCGCTCGCAAGGTATGTATTTTTATAGCATTTGCCAGACCTTTAAATATTCATGGAAATTTTTTATTTTTTGCTTCATAGGTTATTTTAGCAACTAATATAGCCGAAACTTCAATTACAATTAATGGTGTTAAATACGTAATTGATCCTGGTTTTGTTAAACAAAATGTATATAGCCCTAGGACTCGCATGGAATCTTTGGTAGTTGTTCCGGTAAGTTGCACATGCGAACAATATTTTTTAGAATGGGTCGCTTAGATTCTTTTATCTTTCAAATATAAACTTTTTTTTTAATAGTGCTCAAGAGCGTCAGCGAATCAAAGGATGGGTAGAGCTGGTCGTGTAGGAAATGGTTTCTGCTTCCGCTTATATACACAATATGCTTATGCGAATGAAATGGAAGAAAACAGTGTTCCCGAAATTCAAAGAACAAATTTAGGAAATGTGGTTTTATTATTAAAAGTTAGTGGATCTATAAATTAAATTGTTAGTATAATTTTGCAAATTTGTAACTTCATTTTTATTTTCAGAGTATTGGAATTCACAATGTCATGCAATTTGAATTTATGGATGCACCGAATGACCAGGCTCTGATTCAGGCTCTGAATGACTTGTACGGATTAGGCGCACTTAATGATAGTGGTGAATTGACAAAATTAGGCCGGAGAATGGCCGAGTTTCCTTTGGATCCAATGTTATCTAAAGCGATCATTTGGTCCGAGAAATACCATTGTTCAGAAGAAGTAAGTTTTATCTTAGTCTATTATGTATTATGTATCAATTATAAAACTCTAATAGAACTAATATTTTTCCTTTATTAGGTATTATCTATTATAAGTATGTTGACTGTGCAAGGCTCGGTATTTTATCGTCCTAAAGACAAAAAGTTTCACGCCGATAAAGCTCGACAAAATTTTATTAAACCTGGCGGTGATCATTTCACTCTTCTTAATGTTTGGGAACAAGTAAGCATTTATCTCTATGTTTGTTACTTATTTTATTTATCTATATTTTCCGAATTGTTTTTAAATGCAGTTTTTTTTTTTTGATTTATTAGTGGTTAGAAACCAGCTATTCTATGAATTGGTGTTATGAAAACTTTATTGTTTATAGGTCAATGGTACGTGCGCGTGATGTACGCGACCAGCTTGTCGGGTTATGCGAGCGTACTGAAGTAGAGTTAGAGTCAAATTCGAATCCAGCTGATATAATTCCGATTCAAAAGGTTGGTGTATTAAAAAGTAGTAAATTTTTTTTTCTTAAATTACCCTGTTTTCAACAATTTGATTTTATAAAAATAGGCTATTGTTGCTGGTTTCTTTATGAATGCCGCAAGGATATCTCGTTTTGGTGATTCATATCAAAAAGTAAAATTTGGAGATCCAAGCCGCACGGTACATATTCATCCCAGCAGTGGTTTGTTTAAGGCTGATCCGAAATGGGTAATATATTTTGAATTGGTCTTGACCAGCCAAGAATATATGCGCCAAGTTATGGAAATACAGCCTGAATGGTTGTTAGAAGGTATAATTTTTATTAATTTGTCGATAAGAAATTCTAAATATATATTTATTTATTTTTTTTATTTTTTGTAGCTGCCCCTTATTATTATGAAAAGGAAGAAATTGATAAATTGGATGGAAAAAAGAAGATGCCAAAAACTTTGCAGCCGCAATGAATACTCCGCTTACTATTACATAGTACAATAATAATAAGATAAAGCTTGAAAAGTTTGTACTGATAGTTATATTTTATTGGTTTGATTTGATTTGATTATTTAAATCCATTTTGTTATTCAATTCGTGCTTTTTTTGATTTATATTTAGAGTTTTTGTGCTCGACTGAGTCACACTTCTCTCTTTGATCAAATTTAATATATTTACGTGATTGCATTTTCTTTCCTCCACCAAGTGTTATACTAGTTGATTTATTAGAATCCAAAGAAATATACTCTTCTAATTTCATAGTATTATTATCTATGATTAATTGATTTTGATTTTCTAAAACGGATAACTGTTTAAGACTTAGTTTTCCGATATAGTTAAGAAAATTTTCAATTATTAGCGATTTTATTCTTTGATTACACCATTGCTCGTAAAAATGCTTGAATAATCTTGATGGCATTTTGAATTCCAAGTCATCATCTCGAGAATATTTCCATTCGATGTTTTGCTTAAATTGGCAGTCGTACAAGACTAAAGGTACATCATTTGCCATCTCATACACGGGCTTTGCCGGATATTTTCCCACATCAAGTAATTCATCAATAATTGACGGCTTTTCCAATTGTTGTCCCACCAAAAAAAGGACTGCCATCATGCAGCGAACTTGATGCCATAGAAACGCTGTCCCGCGTATACTAACTTCATAAAAGTCTCGCATTTCTGATTGTTGATTCTTTGGTAAAGAATTTTGTTCTTGTTGAATAACTGGCTGAATAGTGATATCGAGTATAGTTCTTTCGAAATTCGTGATTTGTTTGGCTGGATCAATTTTACAGAAATTACGGAAATCATGTTGTCCAAGAAATTTATTGGCTGCCTCTCTCATAAGATCAATATTCAAATTCTCTTTAGCAAAATAATATTTATATTCACGCGATTTACAATCAAATCTTGCATTAAAAGTTGAAGGAACAGGAGCCCAAGCTACTACACGAATATCGTCGGGAAGTGCGCGATTCAATGTTTCTATGTAAGGTAATTCCTCTATTACTTCTTTTCTTTTCCTTTTGGACCGATTCCCTTTTTGTGAACCCTCTTGGTTCTCTAAGGGTTTAATATCTTTATCGTCTTCAGTCAATAATGAAATATTTGAACGCACATCTAATGCAACAACTTGTCCCATTCCACTTACTCCTTTATCAGTTCTACCACAACGTGAGAAATTACATTCTTTTGGACTAGATATTAGTCTAGTTGCCTTGAGAACCTCAAACAGTTGTCCCTCGACAGTTTGTAAACTCAAGTCGTCGTTTTGCGCAGCGAAACCAAGATAATTAAAGCCTAAATATGTTACTTTCAAAGCGATGTGACGCTGAGAATATTTAGTAATATCAAAAGGTCGAACTTCTTTCTTCCTATCTTTTTTACGTTTCGTTTCTGTGACCGACGTGATATTTTTGTCGGCAGTTGACTGCAATTCTGTTGAATTTTTGCTGATAAAGTTTATTTCTTTTTGCTGATTTTCATAGCTTAATATCTTTGCAATCAATTCCTCTTTGTTCCAGTTTTTATATTTCTCAGCTCCTTCTAAGGACATTTTGCATTGTCGTATAGTAAAGTTTGACAGACTCGAACGAAAGAAAAATTCACTCAGAGATGATCTAAGTTTCGTCATGTGAATCAAGCAAAATACAATTCACTATTTTTAATTGTTTGACCAATCGGAATTATGTTCAACGGAATTTTTTCTATTATATATAGAGTTTTAAAACGATTTAGTTTTGGCCCAATTTGGTAATTTTTGATTAAGATTAGATTGAAATTTTAATTCGCCCAGTTAATCCGACTTGCATTTTTTCAAGCTTGAATTTAATAACAAGCCAATTATCTAATAATGGATATCATGGATAACCAAAGACAAGAATTAATCTATTTTAGAGCGTTCAGCCTCAAAGAAGTTTTTATGATTAATCCAATCCGGTAGCTTGTGAACGCAATCTGCTCCATTCGAAAGCATTATGCAGTTTTACTTTACTAATTGCAAAGAGACGCGAAAAAAATCGCGGCAAAATCTTTCAGCTTACGAATTGCGTTTTATTTAAATTTTTGGAAACTTAACTTGCGATGTATTTACATACCAGAGTGTCTCTTCTTGTTTTAAATATGAGAAACGAGTGCCAAAATTTTCTAAGAAGTTTGGCAAAAAGTCTTTAAGCCGCGTAATTATATACGCGAAATAAAAATTGAAAATCGAATTAAAAAAAGCGAATTTTTTAACGTAATACGAATAAAGCGAAATGTCTTTTAAGAAAATAAATGTTCATTCGCACACGAAGAGTACGATTAAATATAACGAGGCAGAAATCACTAAATTAAACGTATATATACAAAAAATCATATGTGTTTTTAATAACAAAGTTCAGATTTTTTTCAATGGCAGTTTTTCTTTTCGTTTTGATTCATTATTTTTGAGATAGTTGATTATTCGATGATGTTTCTTGAGGTTGGTTATCTTCAATCACTTCATCATCACATTTTTCCTCATCATCACATTTGTCTTCATCCTTATTCGATTGTTTCTCTGGACGTTCAATATCCAGCAGCCTGGCATCTTTTTCAACAATCAAGCTCCTTAACCACTTAATTTCTAATTCTAATTCCTTAACTTTGCCTTCGAGCGCTTCAGCCTTGGAAGTCATATCTTTTGCAGTTTTTTCAAGAGTTTGTTCACGCATCTTCTTTTTTACACGAAATCTAGCGGACGCTGCTGTATTTCGTCTTCTTTTATCTTCTTCAGCTGCAAGTTTTACACGAAAGTCAGGATCCATGGCAGCATCAAATTCATTTCCATATAATGCATAAGAATGTGAAAAATCTAATGAATCAACAGAAGATTGACGAGATGATGAGCTTCCAGGAGATCCAGGATATGTGTGATGATGCGAATGTGGATAAGAAGGGGAACTTGGATGTGGTGAGTGAAGATTTTGTTGATATGAAGGTGAATGTGGATGTGGATGTGGATATGAAGATGAGAGTGACGGATGGTGAGAATGTGGTGGTGGTGGTGGTGGTTGAGGGATTGTGATCGGAGCTATTTTTGGCCTTTTTGACATTGGCTCTAAAGAATCTACTCCACTTCCACCACTTAGATGAATATTATTAGAAATCATTACACCTGGTATTGATCCTTGATGATATATTGTGAAATTTGGATCAGTAGGTGAATTATTAGATTGACTACTGTTCGTGGATGATGCAAGAGTGACTATACTTGTTGGTTGTAAAGGTGATGTAGCCACCGGTGTAGGAGTGGCATATGCAATAAACGGTGTGATTGTAGAAGCTGTAATTGGCGGTTGTTGATGTGTCGTGGGTGGTTGCTGAGAATGTTGATTCATAGCTGCCAACTGGGGATTTAGAATTTCAAATGTATAGTTAGTCATTTGTTGTTGTTTAAATTTATCATTATTCGTCGATTGATTAAAAGAAATTCCCGGATTGCCCCAAAGGTCATACTCGGCAGCCAAGTCGCCTTGCGACAACTCAGGTGAAGTGATGTTAACTGAGGACATGGTATCTAAATGTGGGATGTAAGGGGAATATTGGTTATACGTAATGTTGTTGTTTGCCATTTCGTTATAACGTTCGTCAGTTAGAGGTTTTCAACACTTCTTCACCCACGAAATCTCTGGCACTCGGACGTAAGTGTCAATAGAGAATCGAGCGTTGGATTTAGTAGATTTAGATTGATTCTAATCTAAATCAATGCGTATGATATGAGGGATCAGCGCTTAATTTTTATCGATTTTATATGGTTCCCGTGATTCTGTTTCAATTTTCGCGTGACTTTTTTCGTATGTACTAATAAGAAAAATGTTCAAAACTTTCTTATATCATGAGTTTATTAGTTCTTATATTGAGAGTTTCTTATATCAAGAGTCACTTGTAATACATATAAAAAATATATAATTTAATATGACTAATATAATACAAATACATGATATATGTAACTTATAAATAATTCTCAACAAAGTTCAAACACATAATCTAATATAATTTATATATCACAAATATATGAATCATATCAAAATTAATTTATTACTTTAGTCCAATTTTATAATAATCATAAACTATAATTCTAAGAAATATTGTAATCAAAAATAAAAGCTATATATTAATATAAAATAATTATTATTAATAATAAATATTCAAAAAGTTACATAATATTTATAATAAAATTTTTTATTATTAATTTGTGATCATATGTCAAAAGAAATATTGTTATTGATATTAGATATTTCTGATCAATTTTCATATTTGATAGGAATGTTTTACTCTTTATTATTTTCACAAGTTTTTTTTTATTTGTTATCAATAATAAAGATTGATTCTGAAATTAATGATGTAGTTTAGAAATATAACTAAAATTAGTTTAGATTATAGTTATATCTCTTCTAGGTAATTTAAAAACTTATTTTTAGTCAGTGAAGAAAAGTTATCAATATCCTCTTCATCAAAATTTATAAGATCAATAATATATTTTTCTTTAGGATTGCAAGTGAGTTTGAAATAATTTTTATACCAATAACAGAAACATATATTAAGAGTTAATGATAATTTTGATATTTTTTTATTTCATTTTTAAATTCGATAATTCTTATAACTTTTATATAATTAATACCAATATTATTTTTCACAATGTAATAAAGTTCTCTAATCTTTTGATTCACAAATATATGATATTTGGCTAAGTTGTTCTCAAGTAATTCTTTCTGAATAATAGAATTTAAGATGATAATATTCTTTAATTAAAATTAATTTTGATATTTTTATGGTTCATATTTCAAAGATAATATAAGATTTAACCAATTTTAAAGCTTAGTTTATTGATTTTTTGATCAAATTAGCTAATTTTAAATTATAGCTATTAATTTTAATTTATTATTTTTAAAATATAATTTTAAATAATCTCTATTATAGAGATTTTTCAAAAGTTTTTCATTTATTTTTCTTAGTTAATAAATTTCTTAGTCAAGTTTTTTATGAATATAAAATGAACCTTTCCATTTTTGCAAAAATTTTTTATGGTACTAGTGCTATATTTTTATTTTCTTTATTAAAATTTTATCTTTAATAAAGAAAGTTTGTGTATTTTTATTTTGTTAATATGATTCTTTTTGCTTTTGTTGAAATTTTAATGAGCTAATATTTTATTAATTTATTATTATACAAGCTTGTTTAATAATTTTATTTATTATTACTTTTTTATTTTCTTTTAATGATTATAGTTTAAGAATTATTAGAGTTATTATTTGTTTTCTATAAGTTAAGTAAAATAGAATAAATTTGATTATACTTTATTAAATTATTTTATAAGCAAATAATATTAAAGATAAATAAAAATTCTATTTATTTTTGTGTAATTGTACTAGGTTTGCTAATAATTTATACAATATTCTATTTAATTATTCAACTAATTTATTTTCTCTATCAGAAATCAATTCTCTTGAAAATTTATATCTATAAATAATATCTTCATATAAGAATAATAATATTATTATTGATATTATATTAAAAATAGCTCTTGTTTTTGTTCAGTTTGTTTTATAATTGATAGTGACTATTATATATATAATAAAATTAATTATACCTTTTTCTTACAGTAATTAATCAGATGAATTACTAATTATTAATTAGTAATTAATTAAGTAACTGTATTAATAAGATATTATATTAATACCAAAATTATCAAATATAAAAATATAAAACATATATAATAACTACTATATATTTATTTTTATTGAAAATGAGTGATAATAATTTTACTAAGTTTATTCCAATTTTTTTAAATGATAATCTTGTTTTAATTAGATATAATAAATTATTTTTTTCAGTCTTTTTTCTTGATATATATCATATACTTTAATATAGTTTTAATATTTTGATATAAATTTAACCAATAATAGTTTTGAAATATTTTATGACATGTTATTTTTATTTCAAAATATTCAATATAAATTGCTAAATGTTCATTAAATAATACTTCTTTTATTTTAGTTGTTTTAATTATTTTTAATAATTGTTCTGAATTTTTATTATTTTGTTTTATTAATATTATCACTATATGATATTTTAGTACCTGATATAAAATATATCACATTATTTTAAATATATTTCTATTGAATAGTTAGTAAATATATGATCTATAAATTATGATATTTTTTTAGTTTATACTATTTATTTTATATTTTATACTGTTATCATGTGATAAATTTGACACCTAATATAAGATATATCATGTTATTTATAGTATATTTCTATTAGATAGTTAGTAAATATATGATCTACAAATTTTGATCCTTTTTAGTTCATATTAATTCTTTAGATTTTATACTATTTCATTCTAATTTCATTATATTTCATATTTTTTTATTTTATATCTTTTATATTTTATACTATTATATTTTATATCATTTATATTTCATATTATTCATTTTTGATTTATACTATTTGTTTTTAGTTTATATTATTTTTATATTATTATTATTATTAATATAAAAAATACATGTTATTGATTTTTAAGAACCAAATTAGCTTAATAATAAATTAATTACACTCAAGCAAAAAATGTAAAACATCACAAAATAATTTATAAAATGAATTATATTTCATTTTAAATAGAATAAATTAGTTCTAGATTAAGAAGATCAAGTAATGAATAATTAATATAAAAATAATATATATCTTAGCTAGAAGAAGTCTAAGTCTAAGATAGATAACTTTTGATTAACTTAGTGTTAATAAAGTTTCTTTGCTTTTAGTCTTTAATAAATATAATAACTGACTTACTGTGTATTCGTCAAAAGAATTGATTACTTTATATTTTCTTTTCTTAATTAATAATAAAGATTCTTAGTAAATCTAAATTACTTCTTGATGAAATAATACTTGTATATTAAAAAATTTTGTGTTCTATCTTTCTTACAAATCCTCTACAAATACTTTGAATTCTTGGTGAATTCATTTAGTTCTTGATGAACTTATTTTATTCTTATAAAATATACTTTATTCTTAAAGATTCTTTGTGAACTTGTTAGATTCTTTGTGGATCTTTTAGCACTTTAGCTAATATTAGAAGATTATTTCACATTTTGCTTATTTCTTCACATTTTTTCACATAATACAATTATTGCTTATTGTTCTAGTAAAGATTTTTATTTATAAAGACTACTAATAGTAATAGATTTTTGATATTCTCTCTATGAAAGAAAAAGCATTAATTTTCTAAAAAGCAAAAATAATTAAAACAAATACAAAAACAAGAAATTATTATTATTTAGCAAAATTAAATAAAACTTTTCAATATAAATATATTTATAATATCAATAATGACAGCAAAAAGATATTACAAAGTTATTAACAAATTTCAAAACCATTTAATTCATATAAAGAAAATATATATCAATTTGATAAAAGAATTATCACTATCAGAAAATAATTCAAAGAGGATTCAAAAAGACCAACAGTAATAAAAGTATGAAGACAATATCATTTATTTAGAATTATACTAATAACTAAAGAATTAAGCAATGATAACAGAGCTCACTTATTTAATTCAGTAGAAATACTTTTCACTTAACAATTACTTGGACAAAATTATACACTAACAATAACACAATTAGCACAACTAATTTCTAATAATAGTAATAGAACTCCACTAAAAATAATAAATTATCTTTGAAATCTTAATGGAGATATTATTAACTTTAATTAATAAAGAAATCAATATTTACAACAACAAACAGTCACAAATAGAAGAGCAGAAAGAGTGCAAAGAAGACAACAAATTCAATAATAAATCCAATAACTATTACAACAACAATCTACATCATCACTATTAGATAATCAAAAAGTCATCGACCAACAAGAAGATATAACAGAACAAAGAATCACTGATTTAGTAGCAGCTATTACACTCTTAGTAATAGCTATTACACCTTTAGTAACAGCTATAAATGCTAATTGAGCAATATCATCAGAAAGAAAGAATGTTCCACTTTCAATATTTTATGATAATGAAATTGATAATTCAGTTATCTAGTTTGAAGAATTTGATAAAAGTACCAATGCTAATAATATTCAACCAGCAAGAAAAATACAAGCTGTATCTGCTTATCTAAAAGATATAATTGAACACTGATATAAACAATATAAAGTCACTCATAATGATTGATCTAGAAATTGAAATGAAAATAATAATGATTCTTTTAAGTGATAATTCATAAATCAATTTCATACATATATTTAAGTAATAATTAGCAATAAGAGTTCAAAGTTCAACTGAAAATGTCATCCAATACTCAAATGATATTAAAGAAAATTGATCCAGAAAATACATATCCAAAAGCTTATAGAGTAAGAGAATTTATCAAAGATCTTAATCTATTAGTAGTATTCTTCATTAATCAAGAAAATTCAAATACTTTGGATGAAACAATCAATTTAGCTCTACAAATTGAAGTTGAATATAATCAAACATTGTTACCGTTTTGATGAAGCTTTCAAAATACTCAAAGGTATTTATAAAATTTAAGGAATATTCAAAGAGAAACTTCTATATCTTAATGACAATTCAAAATATTAATAATACTTTATGACTATTAGACTGAATATGAATAAGTACTAAAAGTATTAGTGATAAAATTACTTAAAGGTTGGTAACAGTTGTGTTCTTTTAACGCAATAACTGGACTGCTAAAAAGAGTTCTCAAAATCTCAATATCAAATATAA
>CAJVPL010000145.1:0-40157 GCA_910591945.1 Ambispora gerdemannii
ATTAAAAATAAAATTATAAATAGAAAAATATAAAAGAAAATATAAATAATTATCAAAATATGTCACATGATATTTTACATGTGATCCAAAATATCAAATGGTGACAATATGTAAGACTTTCATGTATTTTTCATCAATTTAAAAGATTATTAAACTTTTACTTTAGAATCTGAAAGATTCGAGTTTAAATCCATACAAGAAAAAAGAATTTGTCAAAGTGAAAGAAAAGAATAAAAAATATAACGTGGCTGGAATTCTTAAATATGTATAAATGACAATTTAAAGCTCACTGAATATTTTTTTTAAGCTTCCCATTATTTATTTTGCTATTGCTATTACTTTTAGAATTCATTAAGAAAATGAGCAAAATTTCAGTTCAAACTTGAACTCCCGTTGTCCAGACAAAATTCCAGCAAATACGAAAAAGTCATCGAGAAAATAATAAATAGGTGATTAAATTCAAGAAAAATTACATTCAATTATTTTAATTTTTTTATTCTTTTTTTAGTTTAAAATGAATAATCTAATCTTTTTAAACTTGGAAGATGATTTCTTATTAAACAAGATGTTAAAAATGATTTGTAGTAACTGGTGCAATAAACTATATAAAAAGCAATTAAAAGAGATAAAAGAGAAGGAACTGTCATCACCATCAAAAAATAATTCAAAAGTAATATCACCATCACCACATCGATGCTAAAAATCCAGCTCTGATAAAAATTCATCATATTAACAATAAAAATTCAGTCATAAAGATCTTTATCAGAGTTCAGATCTTTAATAATATGTGAAAAAATTATCAAAACTCTGAAGGATGTCTGATAAAGAATTAAATATTTGCTTTTATTACTGATGAATGAGATATCAGTGTGATTTATAGTCATATATAGAGAAGAAGAAGAAGAAGAACTAGTAACGTCAACATCAAAAATATTTGAAAGTTCAGTTGTGAGAGCTGAAATATTATTATCAAAAATCACCAGTTCATCATCATTACCCACAATAGTCATTCAATTATCACCAAAAAAAAATTGCCAAAAAGTAACTGGTCATCTTCTATTTTATCAAGAAGTAACTGCTGTTCATCAACACCAATACCAACATTATCAACACCAACACCAGCATCAAGATTTGCTAAAAAACTAGAAATAGTTAAAATTGAAGAAGACAAATTGGAAGAGCAAATAGATGATGAACTGGAAGATGATGACGATAATGATGATAACAATGATGATGATGATGATGATAATGATAATAACTATATTATTTCAAAATAAAAAGAGCTGAAAATAAGTTAAGTAGTTATTGAATTTTTATTTATTCCTTTTTTTATTCTGTTTTTATTAGAGATCAAAAGCAAGCCTCAAAAAGTAAAGGCTAGACAAAAATATAAAAGAATGAGAAAGCTAAAAGAGAAAGAAATGAGAAAACTAGAAGAGGTAGTGATAGTAATAGAAGAGTTGTAACTTGTTCCTGAAGAGTATTCAAAAAAAAAAGGAATGTACAAAATCAGTAAGAGAAATTGCTAGTTTTATTTGAATAATAATTTTTGTAACATTTGCTTTTTTTTAGGTTAAATTTCTGTTAGTTTGGCTCTGACAAATATCTTCCTATTACTATTTTATTTTTATTCATTATTTCAATTTTATTCTGACTTTTTTATTTAATATTTCAGTTTTTTTTAACTCATATTTCAATATTCCTCTACCATTAATTCTGATATTTCTCCATTACAATTCTGATATTTCTTTACTACAATTTTAATATTCCTCTATTATTAATTTTGATATTTTTGATATTCCTCTACCATCAATTTTGATATTTCTCCATTATAATTCTGACATTTCTCCACTATAATTTCAATATTTCTCTTTTATTAATTCTGATATTCCTCTACCATCAATTCTGACATTTCTCCACTACAATTCTGACTTTTTTTTACCATCAATTCTGATATTTCTTTACTATAATTCTGATATTTCTTTACTATAATTTCAATATTTTTCTACCATTAATTTCAACATTCCTCTACTATCAATTCCAACATTTTTTCACTACAATTTCAATTATTATAAAAGTAATAGAATATTTAAATATAAATATATAGAACATTTAGAATATTTAGAGCATAATTTATAATTATATAATAATAAATATAATTTTATATCTATTTAACTTTCACTTATATTTTGACTCTATTCCAGAAAAATAAAAAAAGATTCCATCTAACTTGCATATATATTTCAAAAAAATAAAAAAAGATCCTGTCTAATTTATATATATTCTGATTATATTCCAAAAAAATAAAAAAATTCTGTCTAACTTGCATATATATTCCAGAAAGTATTTTAGAAATTTATTAATAAAATTATTAAATTTTTAGATTTAAATCAGATATTAAAAATCAGAAAAAAATTCAGAAATTTTCAGATTCAAAAATTGTGAATTTTCTGGATCAAAAATGATCTCTTTTTTTTATAGAGGAGTTCTGATAATTTTTTGTGTACTGTTAAAAATCTGAACTCTGATAAAGATCTTTATGGCTGAATTTTCATTGTCAGTGTAATAAATCTTTATTAGAGCTGGATTTTTGACGTCAGTGTGATGATGATAACAGTTTCTTCTCTTTTACTTGCTTTTTATGTAATTTATTACACTAGTTATTACAAATTATTTTTAATATCTTGTTTAATAGAAAATTATCTTTTAAGTTTGAAAAGATCAAATTATTCACTTTAAACTCAAAAAAGAATAAAAAAATTAAAATAATTAGATATAATTTTTCTTGAATTTAATCACTTATTTATTACTTTCTCAATGACTTCTTTATATTTGTTAGAATTTTATCTGGACAACGGAAGTTCAAGTTTGAACTGAAATTTTGCTATTTTTTTAATGAATTCTAAAAGTAATAACAATAACAAAATAAATAATAGGAAGCTTGAAAAGAAAATTATCCAATAAGTTCCAAATTGTCATTTATCCATGTTTAAGAATTCCAGTCATGTTATATTTCTATTCTCTTTTTTCACTTTGGTGAAATTCTTTTTGTATGAATTTAAACTTAAATCTTTTGGATGTTAAAGTAAAAGTTTAATAATCTTTTAAATTAACAGAAAATATATGGAAGTTTTACGTGTTCATTTATGACATCAACAAATAAAATAATCTGTATTAAATTCAAAATTGAAAAATCAAAATGCTTGTATATTTGATATTTTTGTTCTGATGAGAAGATGCTAAGCATAGTAGTATTATTTAGAAGTTGCAAAAATAGAGTTATGCTGTTATATAAGAATTTTCTATGTAACCAATAAGAAAATAGTTTATATTTATTATTAAATACTTCTTTATTATAATTAATTATACTATTATCAAGAGCATAACAGTATATATATATAAGAAATTATATTATTAATAGAATATTCTAGCAATTATTAATAATCTAAAGTATTTATAATCAATATTAATAATAGATGAAACATGATATAAGATTAATAATCATCTAGATTACAATTAATAAGTGAATTATTACAATAACAAAGAAAGATCTAGATATTACAAAAGGAGTATTGTTTATTCATGTATTAATCTATATTAAATTGATTAACATCAAATCTAGATTAATTAATAATTACTATTAATTTAAGAAATTAAGATAAATTATGATGTAATTTCTAATTTAAAATCTTTAACATTAATTTCTGTATGATCTGAATAAATTCAGACTGTAATAACATATTGTTGAACAGTCAAATTACAGATATCAAAAGATAAATTGTGACTTGATATTTTAGAATTAAAGTGATTTGAGTGATTGATTTGAGTGGTTGGTTTGAGTGATTGGTTTGAGTGATTGGTTTGTGATTGGTTTTTGATTGATTTGAGAAAAGCTTCTTTTTTAAAAAAAAGAAAGAAGGTAAAGATCATTTTTATAATAATTCATATGTGTCTAAAAAAATTGATTGTATTAGAATTTTTTATATTTTAATAGTAAAGATCTGACATGATTGATAAATATATCAATCATATCAGATTTTTATCTGTTATTTGACTGATATATATCAATCATGTAAATTACATCAGATTTTTGCTATTAAAATTTCATTGAATATAAAAAAAATTCAATGTGATTAATATATCTATCAATTATGTTGTTATAACCCAGAATTATTTCTAATTTTTTAATTTTTGATCATGTGACTAAATATAGATTATAAAGATAGCAGAGATAGCAGAGTTCTCAGACTAGAGATGGCGCAGCAAATATGTGACATTTATTTGTCACCCGTTGCAACACATTGCAACTTCAAAATTTTATAAGCCACAACTAGTTGCAACTAGGTAATGCTTTATTTGTCACCACGTTGCAACAGTTGCCACGCCATCTTTATCTCAGACATATCAATATTATTTGCTATATCATATTTATCTAACATATATAACATATTTCACATTGTAATAACTTAGTCATAAATTATTTTATATAAATAAATGATTTTTTGGATAACCAAAAGACATCAATTGATCAATACAAATTTAGCTAGTTAATAAATCACTTCTTGTTTATTGTTTAATGAAATTGTATATTAATTAATTTTATAATTATTAATTTTGTTATAACACTTATTTTATATACTACTGAATACTTAATCAAATTACTATAGGATATCAGTATTATATTATTATAGAACTATCATCACACTAAGTAAATACAAAGATAGATATTTATTAGTAGTAGTGATATTTATTCTAAATTAATAGAATAGAAGAAGTTGCATAGCATCATGATTTTAAAGCAACTAAATTAAATTATTAACATATTGAAATAGATATTAATTGAACACACATGTTATGAGATTACCTACCTGAATCCAGAACTTGTGACACTGGTCACAAGATTTATTTAATATTACTATTTGTTCTTTATGTGAGATCAAAAAAGCTAAAAGTACTTTTGTAAAGTTAGAATTTTATTTTGTAGATTGTTTTTTGTCTTTATTAATAATTGAATTATTTGTTGAAATCAAGTTGTTAAAGAAAAGCAGATTGTTATTAAAAAGAATATCTTAACTCATTTTTGTATAATATATTTAAAGTCGATTAATCTATTCAAATATAATAAATTAAATATCTATTACTATATTAAACTAATCAAATCTTGTTCATATATACTGAACAAGATAGTTAAAAATTTGAATTACAATTTGTATTATATAAATAAATAAATCCAATTCAAAATTTAATATGAATATACCTATTATTACTGATAAACCAATATTATATATTATTTTTATTGACTATTCAATTTGATCACATGATTACAATTCAGATCAGATTAAAAATTATATGTAATTATATAGCTTTAACGAATTTCTGATTTTGGGATCAATTTTTGTGTGTGATACACTTTTTTAAAATTTTTTATCATTTTTTATTACTATAAAAAACATATATTGCAAGCAATATTATACATTCATAGTTATTTGTTAAACTATATATGTAATATTTTTATAATATAAGTTTTTTTATTTTTTTAAAAAAAATATTATACTAACTTTATCATCACCTTCTTTATTATTATTCAGTTATTATTATTAG
The DNA here is from genome assembly GCA_910591945.1 of Ambispora gerdemannii. NCBI lineage: Eukaryota > Fungi > Glomeromycota > Glomeromycetes > Archaeosporales > Ambisporaceae > Ambispora > Ambispora gerdemannii. The sequence goes on from CAJVPL010000145.1 coordinate 5,602, forward strand.
CATTACTGATATTAATATTACATTCTGATAGTATATTATTTTTTTACACATCACCTGAAATGATTAAACTAAAAAAGCAAAAAATTATTACTTCTTTTTTTCTACCTTCTTTTTTTATTCTATTCCAAACATGTTATTTTCATTAAAATCAATAAAACATCTATCTTTAATATTACAAAGTTCTGTATTTCTTTCTTGAAATCACTTGGAATCTAAATTTCAAGTACAAATCATTTTTCAAAATTATCAACCAACTGCAAACATTTCTTACTTTAAAAAAAAATTGATTATTTTGTAAAATTAACATGAACTTCTTGAAAAGTGTATTAAAAATAACAATAATCAAAAAATCAATGCTATATTTATTATATATCCATTAAATCCAGATGCTGAGAAAAAATGGTAGGATTGGATTTATAAGGGTTTAAATGCCAAATTAGATATGTGTCTTGGAAGTAATCACCAACAAATCAAATATATATTGAGCAATTTACTATAACTACAAAAAAATCACTTGAAAAAAAAGAAAATCTAAATCTAGTTACAAATGTTATAATTGTAAAGATTATGATCATGATCAATTTGCTTGTAATATAAAAATTAATGATAATTAGATTTTTATTTTCTTATATAGTTTTATTTTTTTTATATGGTTTACCTGTGTGATTTACCTATTTGTATGACTTACCTGTGTGATCTGTCTATTTGTATGGCTTACCTGTGTGGTCTGTCATTTTTAATTGTTATTTTTATTAAAAATTTTACAATTCGATGCAATTGAATAAAATATTATCTAACATAACTTAGTTATAAATATTTGTATTTATTACAAGATATTTTAATTCTAAGTTGTTATTACTAATAAGTATTAATTACTTTATTGGAAAAAACGGTAAAGCTTAATAGTATATAATTTATATTATACGCAATTAATGCGACAGATTAAAAACGAATAATAATTGTAACAGCTGATGCTGAAATTACCGCATCCTATTGGCTGATCAATTTTTATTCTCTAATTTCATTGGTCAATTTCAGCATCAGCCGCGACAATAATTGTTTCTTTTTTTGGTGACAATTGCATCAGAGTATAGTGATAGCGATGGTACTAGATCTCGATAGTACTAGATCTGATTTAATTTTAATCTGCCAAAATTAAAGTGCTTACTGTTAGATCACATCAAGTCTTGACATCAAAAAATATATATACATATTTATATAATAAATATAATCACATCCAAATGCCTGTTCTTTCCAAATGCATAAACCTTGACTCCTTTATTTCTTCAGCAAACAACCAAAAACTACGCGATTCTGCTATAAAGCTTTTCAATATTTACAAAACAAACAGAACCTCTATAGGTTGGTCGATATGGATATTTGCCATTATTTTACTTTACGGTCGAGGAAAAACTGGTGCTGGCAGAGGCGAGGGTGCTATTAGTAAGAAAGATAAGCGTGAAGCGAGAAGAACTGGTGCTATGACTGAGTCGGAAATTAAGAAACAGAAAGTCGCGGTATAGTATTTGAATTTTGCTAAGTTTTATATTCGTTTTTATATAGATTACTTGCATTTTTGTCAAAAATAAAGAGAATTCATCAATTTTTGGCTTTATTATAGGTTGATCATGTGTTTTATGAGCGTTTAAGAAAGTTACTGAAAATTGTGATTCCGGGATATAAATCAAAAGAGTTTTGGCTGTTGATTGTTCATTCTGGGTTTCTAGGTAATTTAAATCAATAAATTCAATTCTATAAAATATAACTTATAGTTCAAAGAAGCAGTTCTTTCGCAGATCGTGTATTTTTATTCAGAAAAGTTTAGCAAGCTGCATATGAAATTGGATAACAATTTTTAATTTTTACAGTATTCCGTACTATACTCTCAGTATATGTAGCGACACTAGATGGTCGAATTGTTAGTGCATTGGTCAGTATTAGTGGTTGTATTATTTGTATTATGGTTTATTTTTACTCGAGTATACATATTCATAATTCATCTCTCAACTGGCAAACGAAATCCAAAATTAGGTGCGAAAAAACTCTAAAGAATTTTTGGGTGGAATTATATTATGGATGTTGGTGGCTATACCTGCTACTTATACCAATAGTATGGTAAATGAATAAATAATATATTTCTTATTATCTGCGTATTTCAATTATCGTTATGAGATATGATTAAATTTAATGTTAATATTCTTAATTTTTTTATCATGATATATAGTTGACATATATGCAAAATAAATTGGCAATACAATTTCGTACACGACTCACAAACTATATCCACGACCAATACTTATCTGATATGACATTTTACACGATTGGAAATTTGGATGATCGAATTAAAAACGCTGACCAGTGAGTATATTAAAAAAAAAAACTTAAATCTCCTGCTGCAAGAATTCAAATTTGATTATTACTATTACAACTTTTAAACGTGAAATTTAGGTGTATTACTGTAGACACCATGAAATTCTGTAACTCATTCTCCGGTCTATACTCGAACCTTGCAAAACCAATATTGGACACATTTATCTATAACGTTCAGTTATCTCGAAGTGTGGGCGGTGAAGCGTTATTTGGTGTGTCACTAATGGTACACTTCTCGTCAGTGTTACTACGAGCACTGACTCCGCCTTTCGGGAAGATGGTAGCAGAGGAACAAAAACTAGAGGTACTATTTTTTTTTTATTTCTGTTGCTATGTAAACTAATTCATATATTTAATTTTTTGATTGCGTGATTATTGTAGGGTGAATTTCGATTCACTCACTCGCGTATTATCGAAAACGCCGAAGAAATTGCACTATATGCCGGTCACAGTGTTGAAAAAACGATACTGGATCGAGCCTACTTTGCATTAATCAAACATATTAATAGAATATTTAGGATGCACATCTTTCATGGGATGATGGAAGATTTTATTATAAAGTATTTGTGGGGGGCTATGGGACTTGTGTTGTGTTCGGTGCCGGTATTTTTCACAGTGCCGGGTATAAAGAAGAATGATCTTGGCAGTAGAACTGAAGGTGAGTGCGCGCGAGTAAATTGTTAAATTATATATATATGCTTAATGCCCGAACACACGCTAGTTATTGATATAGTTTTTTCTTTAATTTTTTAAGGATTTGTAACTAATCGTCGATTACTATTAAGCGTTTCTGATGCTTTTGGCCGTATAATGTATTCTTACAAGGAAATCACCGAGCTGGCTGGATATACTGCCCGTGTATGCTCTCACAATCATTATGTTTTGAACTACAATACTTGTTATTATATTACAATACATAATGTTAATTGGAGGATAAATATCAAACACGACATATTATTAGGTATCTGAACTCCTCGACGTATTTAACGATGTAAAAGCCCATCGTTTCCGTAAGCAACTAGTCGCCTCCGCAAAACAACCAGAAAATGCAGAAGTATTATCTAACCATGGCGAAGTTATCGAAAGTGAAAACATACAATTCGATAATGTTCCGATTGTGTCGCCGAGTGGCGAGGTTCTGTTACGAAGTCTGAGTTTTTATGTGAAACCTGGTATGCATTTGTTAATCATAGGTCCGAACGGATGCGGAAAGAGTAGTCTGTTCAGAATTTTGGGTGGATTGTGGCCTGTTTATGGTAAGTCGGTCGAACATAGTTATAGGTAATAAAGGATTATATTTTCATTATTCATTAATTTTTAAGAACCACATTCTTCAATTTCCTAGGCGGTACTGTACATAAGCCAAACCCGAAAGATATATTCTATATTCCGCAACGACCATATTTGTCACTGGGAACTTTACGTGACCAGTAAGTAATAAAAAATTTTTCACATTTGAAATAAAATATTGTGCTAATTTTTCATGTTTGGCTTTTACAAGAATCATTTACCCACATACAATTCAAGAGATGCATGAACGTAAGTAATTAGATCCTCAGATTATGTTGATAATTATACATGGATAATTCCTTATGTGTAAATCTTTTAATTTGACAACCGCAGGCGGTTATACAGACGATAAGTTACAAGAAATTCTAGAAATTGTGCAGTTGAATAAAATTGTAGAACGGGAAGGTGGTTGGAATAAAGAACGAGAATGGAAGGATTCTTTAGCTGGTGGTGATAAACAAAGGGTATTTGTTTATTCGTTTTTTTATTAATTTTAAATTTACTGAGTTTTGATTATCAAGGAAATTATATTGTTAATCGATTAGATAGCAATGGCACGACTATTTTATCACAGCCCGAGATATGCAATCTTGGATGAATGTAAGTAATAATTCTATAAGTAAGATCTTGGGGGGGGGGGAGGTTTGAATTTCTTTATTGAATATTACTATTAATAGGTACGAGTGCTGTGAGCATGGATATTGAAAAAATTATGTACACACATGCAACAGGTATGATTTTTTGTTTATTTTTTATTTGCATCCAACAATTATGCATGATAATAGTGAAAAAAATAACCCCCTTTTTTTAACAGAACTCAACATTTCCTTATTGACTGTGTCGCATCGCCCATCACTATGGAAATATCATAACTTTATTCTACAAGTATTTATTTACTCGAATTTTTCTTCCATCAACGATTAATTATTCATGCAAATAAAATCTAATCTAACTTGTAATGTTAATGATAATAGTACGATGGACAAGGTGGCTACGTATTCACAAAACTAGACGCCGAGCGCAGATTAGCTCTACAAGAAGAGAAACAAACGCTCGAACAAAAATTAGTCGAGGCGCCGAAATTGCAAAAAAGGCTAGACGAACTGAAATCGATGTTGGCCGAACGAGATTCTTTGCAGCATAGTGCGACTACTACGCCGTATCATCAGGAAGGTGATATAGTGCCTTTTAGCCTTTCATAGTAGTAGCAATTGTATGTTCTCAGTTTGACTTGTTATGCTATATAATATTTATTGTGTAATAAATAATTATTTCTAGGTTTATATAAATACATTATAGTCAAAAGTCAGCTTAATTCTGGCCAGTTGTTACATTAAGACTTAATTCCAAATTTGGTAGATGACATTATTTTTTTATGTAGATAACAATAATTTCGAATTGAATTATGCTATCTATTACATTCTCTTATTAAGCACACCCTATAATCACACCATTACTGGTGTGAACTAAATATACTCGTCATAAAAAATCACTCATTGGTATCAGAAGGCCGATTTTATGTGTATATTTGTATCACGAAATTTCTATAACATACAAATTCGTTATAAATATCATGTTTTAAAAAATCGCAAAAAATATATATCTTCCAAATCTTTCATTTAAAATAAAGAAAATAATAATAAAAAAGATGGTTCAAAAAAATTATACATTGGATTTTTTTAAAAAAAGTTCTAAATTGATATATATAAAAATATATATATTTATATACTTTTGATTATAATTTAATCTAAAAACTAACAAATAAAAATCATCAAACACAAGAAGAAAAGAGGAACTCAATCAATCGAACTTTATGAATGCATCAAGGATTATTGTTATCAGCAACCCCCTCATTATTATTGTTGTTACTATTATTCGCTACAATCCTCCTTTGTTGTTCTTCCCGTTGCTGATCCTGCCATCTGTGCTGCTTTGCAATCTCATGAATTTTGAATCCGAAGATTTTCGGTACATATCTTTCAGAATTTTTGGGAGGCAATAAATGCGGGTACACTTGAAACAACATATGCGGAAACGTGGAGCCATAGTACGCGCCGTCGATGCTAGAGTGTCGTGTCGATTTCGGGTTGTAGATGTCTTCGCAGCGTGGACAGTAGAGTTTTACGGATTTGGTATATGGTTGGTCGGAGAGACCAACAGGGAGGAGGGGTTGATTGTAACAGAGGACACGTGGACATCTGCCGAAATCGGCTTTTTTGTATTTTTCGAGCTTTTTTGGCGGCGATGTTAGAGTTGTCGGTTAGTTTTTGTAAATCGTTTAGCTTGATGTCAAATTCACATTAATTTATTACTGGTATTAAGTTACCATTTTCGATAAACCTCTAGTAGTAATAATAAATCGTGCATGTATCAATCCGTACAAGTGACGTGCCGATTTTTCCACTTGTTCACGCATATCATCATCCAATTCTTCCTCTGAAATACAGACACAAATTTAAAGATATTTCAAAATTAAAAAAAATTATTAATACCAACCCAAAGAATCCGTGATCAAGTCCAATGCCTGAACATAATGCTGCACCTCAGAATTCAAGCCGGTCAAATTGAACCTATCAATTATGTACTCCTCGTCCACCTCACAAAAGTACTCGTTACCCTTTGACGATAAGAACCAATCTATCCAATATTTCGTGTAATCACTGTCTGAACCGCTTGTTAGATCTTCCACTAAAATTAATAATTAATTATGTCAATTATAAATCAGAAACGTTTCAAATTGTCAGCATTATTATCTGTTACAGATCCCCACCAAAAGTTTCCGTACAGCTTTTTGAAGTGCGATTTTTCGTGTCCCTGTGATTGTACGTGCGTGCCATATAAATAGGATGATCGACACTTGGTGTACGCGTTTGTACGTGGGAATTAACCAACCCAAAATCAAATCTTGTTGGTATTTTCAGCATTTGTGGTTTAAAATTTTTTGTTTTATATTAAGTAAAGAAGTGTACGGAAACTTTTGGTAGGGTCTGTATTTATCTTATTGTTTGCAGTTATCGAACAAATCCACAATTAAAATAGATACTTTTCACGTCTCCGTTTAAATCTCGTTCCTGTCCTTGTGTCTCTTCAATATCCTCCTCGTCCTCAATGAGGATCGGATTTTGTGGTGAGTTATCCAAAGCCGCAGACGACTTGTTCTCTATCACGCTGGACTAGAGAATTTTCGTCGATTGTTGTTGTTTTTGATGTAGTTGAGAGAAGGTGCTGTTGCTAGCTAATTGGGTAAAAATCAGGAAGTGGTGGTATGAAAAAGGGAGACGGAAGTGGCAGTCGTGAATATGAATTTGATTGTTTTTTGCAGTGGTTTTTGTTGGAAGGGAAAGAGGGACCTTGAACTGAAGGCCAAATTCAAATATTTTGAAAAATGACAAGAAAAGCTAAAATTTAGATAGTGCCCTTCGATTGACAATAAAATAGTAAATTAAGTAAGACAAGAGCTCCCGGACTAGAAATGAAAGCCCTCAACTAGCTGCATAAGGACCAAATGTGCCAGCTTCTTGTTCTTACTTTATACCTTTTAGATAAAAAAAGACTCAATCTAGAGAATTCCAAATACAATTTTGCTAAAACTCTTAAAGACACCCACCTTGGCGAAAAAGAGAAGAAGCCCACGAAAAACTCGAATTTGTGATATTTATAGTACTCTCTACCGAACCACCAACAAATCACAGAACATTCATTTTTTCTGACGTCATCAGAAAAGTGGTACAAGAAAAAATTTACTGTGAGATGTAGAAAGATCTTCCTCTCTTTTTACCATCGTCAATTCAAAGACGGCGTCATGGTTAGTATATTTTCTTTCTATCATCCTTTACATTGATTATTCGTATCCATCCATCTTGTTGTAACAAGTGCAATGACATATTGCTGGTAGTCTCACCGAAAATTTGAGGCCCCACGTCATGGCTCTTTGGGATTCCTTCCACGAAAGCGGGCACGTCGCCACCGAGGGAAGGTTAAGTCTTTCCCGAAGGACGACCCTTCAAAACCTGTGCATTTGACTGCTTACTTGGGATATAAAGCTGGAATGACCCATGTGGTTCGAGATTTAGACCGTCCCGGTTCCAGTATGTTTCTACAAACTAGAGATTTTTTTGTATTTGTTTTTGGAGAAAAATGATAAGATTCAAATAAATATAGAAATGCACAAGAAGGAGGTAGTCGAGGCAGTTACTATAATTGAAACACCACCACTCGTCGTAGTGGGTGTAGTTGGCTATGTCGAAACTCCACGCGGTCTCCGTTCCCTAACAACAGTATGGGCTCAACATTTATCTGAAGAATTAAAACGACGCTTCTACAAAAACTGGTATCGCGCAAAAAAGAAAGCATTCACTAAATACGCCCTAAAACACGCAAGCGGCGGAAAAGACATCGTTCGTGAATTAGAACGAATCAAAAAATACTGTCAAGTTGTTCGCATTTTGGCACACACTCAAATTCGTAAAGTCAACATTGGCCAGAAAAAGGCACATCTTATGGAAATCCAATTGAACGGTGGAACGATCTCAGAGAAAATCGATTGGGCTAGAGGTCATTTTGAGAAAACGGTCGATGTGTCGTCGGTGTTTGAACAGGATGAGATTGTTGATGTTATTGGCGTGACGAAGGGCAAAGGATTCGAAGGGGTTACGCATCGATGGGGTACAAAGAAACTCCCGAGAAAGACACACAAAGGTCTGAGAAAGGTTGCTTGTATTGGTATGTCTTTCCCCTTTTCTAGATTATTTTTTCCGTGATCATTCTGAAAATCTTATTTATCTAAATGTTTGTTTTTCTCAGGTGCATGGCATCCTTCAAGGTAATCTTTTTTTAGAAATCGGTTATATTTTATTGAATTGGACTTGATTAATTTATACTAATTTATCTAGAGTAATGTATTCTGTGCCACGTGCTGGTCAGAATGGCTACCATCACCGAACAGAAGTGAACAAGAAAATTTACCGTATAGGCAAAAGTGAGGATAAATCTAACGCGGCTACAGAATACGATCTTACCGAAAAACAAATCACACCATTGGGTGGATTTCCTCATTATGGAGTTGTGAACGAAGACTTGTAAGTATTGTTGTTGTCTATCTTGTGATTATTATTCCATAGTATGCGCAATCTAGTTAACTACAATATGATTTAAATATTTTTCGATTTTTAATAGTATAATGATCAAGGGAGCTTGCGTTGGGGTAAAGAAACGGGTCCTCACGTTGAGAAAATCACTTATTACACATACTAGTCGATCTGCACTAGAAAAGATTTCGCTCAAGGTTTTATTCGTATTTATGTTTATATTACATTATTTTCCCTTTACTAACATAACAAAAATATTTCTTTCATGAAAGTTTATCGACACTAGTTCGAAATTCGGTCATGGTCGATTCCAGACTGCTGCCGAGAAACATTCCTTCCTCGGCACACTCAAAAAAGACATTGTTACATCTTAAATAATAATCATCACAATCATGCACCAAAAATATTTTTATTGTTATTATTATTCTTTAAAAAGATCTTGTCTGCTCATTTTCGTATTCATATTAGAAGGAGAGAAAACGTAAATAAATAATATTGGATGAGGAAAATCGGTTTTATCCTGAACTTATATTGTGTAACATCCATTACATATATATAACGTAATACATTTTTTCAAATTGGATTTTATTATACTAAAATATCAACCTTTCCTATTGGAATCTTTAAATCTTATTGACATGCGCACATTAGATAAAAATCGATCTGCAGATATTGATCACTTTAGATTTTATTTTCACTTATTTCTGGCCGAAAATTTATCCATATGATGACTACTACTACTACTACTGAGAAGAGGCAAGTTTTCTTATAGAAAAGAGCGATGGACAGGTTTTTGGGGGTAGAGGTTTTTTGTTACTGCTATTACTGTTATATGACTGTGGGAAGTACTTAAAATTTACTAATAATCTTTGTGTGAAAAAAACACCAGAACTTACAATATTTTAGTTGCCGCCGAAAACTCTTCGGCATCATTCAAGGCTATCGATTACGCGTTTGATCTCTGTTCCCAATTCAACACGCCATATTCACTCAAAATTATTTACGTGGTCGCGTTGAATCCTGAAACAAATATACCGTTTCTGTAAGTTATGGTTTTCGTGTGTGATCATGTGAAAATATTGAAATTTGTGCATGTGGATATGAGAAAGTTTATTAATTTATTCTTTTTATTAAGGTATAATCTGGATCGAGCAAATAACCTTGATATATTGATGGAGGCTAAAGAATCGGCGGATAAGATCAAAGAATATTTGGATCAAGCGCAGTATAATCAACAGGTAAGCCATGGTTGAGGTTTTTGATTTTTTACTTTTGAAATGGTCTTTTTGAAACCTTTTTATAGCTGGCAGGAGTAAAATATAACTTTATAAAACACGAGGGTTACGGGTTGGTTAGTGAACTGGTCAAAGAATATATTGAGAAGAGTGAACCGAATTTGAATCTGTTGGTTGTTGGATCGCGTAATCTGGAAGGATTGAAAAAGGCGAGTTTTTTTTTTGGTAATCTATTTTTGAATCATTTTTTCATAATAACTAATGATCATTACTGAATAATAATACAGATGGTGCTTAGTTCTACGAGTGAATACCTGTTGAAGCACGTTCGATGCCCGGTTTTGGTTGTCAAGTATTAAATGAAAATAAGATGAGATGAAGAAAAAAAGATGATTTTTTTCGTACTATTTTCCGGTTATCACTAAAAAAGTTCGGTTAATTTTTTTTCAATATATTAGCCGAGTGATGTTATGACAATGATGATAGATTATAAGTAAGCACGTTTTATTGAGGTCTGATTATAAAAGCTCGCTCTATTCAACTTTTTCTAAATAGAGACATATTCATTTTTTTGATCAATAGGAGTGCATGAGATATAAATATAATTTATTTGTAATAAAATCAGCAGCAGCAACAACAATATTTGGTTTATATTTTAAATAAAATAATTTATCGATATGTATTTTTTGGATTAATTTTCGAAACAAAACTTGTGATTTATTAATATTTTATGATCCAAATTAGCATTGCTGCCTGAGTTTCATCAGTCTTAATTCTGAATTCCATTATTTTATTTCCATATTGATAGTTCCACCAAACACGACATTAAACATACAATTAATCCAAAAATTCTCCGATAAAAAAATTTACTGATTTAGTTTTCTATATGTGGAGACTTTTGAAATTGCTTGGAATCAGAATCATCCGTGTCAAGTAGATAAACCTCCTTTAGGAGTACAATGAATGAAATATCCATTGGAAGTTTTGTGGCGCATTATAATCATGTGGGATTCGCCACAGTACATGGATGGAAACTCCGCAGTGTGATGTGATAAGCCCTCGGATGTTTTGATGATTATTCGATAAGGAAGTTCCAATATATTTGATATGGCGCCGCCATAATATTAATCTGATTTCTTATATCCAATTTTTCTCCAGGCTATTTCTACATCCAACAACAGAGTTTAGAATTGCATAGTTTTGCAACAATCACGACAATTTTGAATCCACAGAATCAATCATTCCACAACAAAACGTTTAGAGAAAAGCATCAAACGTACCTATTTCCATAGATCATACTCATTCACCAGGTACCTTTCAATAATTATTTACTCCTCGTAATGTGTTTTTTAAGGTGTATTTCCCTCGCTAAACTATTGCATCCAACCTTGAAGTACAACAAGTGCGAACAGCACAACAACAAAATATGGTAGATGTTCCGACTTCAGAGTCGACAATAGACACAACTACACAACAACAAAGTTTAGAAAACTTCAATCTGACTAGTACTTACAATAAAATCGTTCAACGATACTCAAATTGCCAAGGTCGGGAAGCTATTCCTGATTCGTATACGAAAGCTCTTAATAACCAGATGCTTGGTAAATGAATTAAGTTTATCCAAACTGCTGCATATAAAAAAAATAGCTTCGCAATCACTTAGTTAGTCTTTAGCAATAAGACTAATAATATATAACATGGCACATCCATCCCTTATTTAACATTACTATTACTACTACTATTGCTGGAAAAAGCTCCCATTCGGAACCTGACTGTGCTATCCAAGAAGGAAGAGAAAAATGGTTCTGCTGCTGATAAAATATCTATTAAGCAAAAATACAAAAATATGAGATACGTGAAAATATCGGAGTTGGAAACAGACAAGAAAATTGATGTTAATTCGCTGAGTGAATTATTAATACCGTTTCGAACAGATGCTAAATTGAAGCAGGACGATGTGAGTGTGAAGATTTTAATTTAAATTTAATGGTATTAATAAAATCATGAAATTATGAGCGGAAATATTTTAAATGGTTTTATCATTATCATTAGTTTAATCCGTCAGAAGAAGGATATTATCTCATAAACGAACTACAAGATTCCCTAGAACGCCAACAAGCTCAAGTAGCGAAAGCAGCTAAAGCTAATGTAATGAGGGTTACACCGACGAATCGTCCTGACAAACCAAAGACCGGTGTGGTGACCATTCGGAAGAGTACAAATGGGACAGCCACGACAAACCGGAATGGAGTAAATGGTGCCAATACATCATCCACAGCAGCAATCTCAACACCTATTAATAGCAGCACACAAGGTAGCACAAATGGTGCTAGAATCACTGTCTCGCCCACATCTACGAGCACGCGGATAACAATACGTGAGTTTTTTTTTTCAGCATCAGTCTCTGTGCTCTTATCTGTAAATGATGCGTCGTAATTGATCCTAATAGCCGATCATGATTTGTAAAATAGCTGCTTCACGCATTAATTTAACGGAAAGTAGTGCACATGAGAGTAGGAACAAAAAGGTTTGTTTCTTTATACGGAATTTTTGCATTGAAGATGAGTATCTTTACCAAGTATTGAATAATGACCACAAAAATAATAAATAATCACATAATAGAAAAGAAAGTCAGAAGATGACGAGGGAAGGAGTAAAAAGAAAATTAAAAGTAAAGAAGGCAAGGAAAAAAAGAAAAGTAAAAGTGATCGAGAGGAGGGCGAAGTGCCACGGGAGCATAAAAAGCATCATAAACAAAAAGGCGACGAAGAATATAAAAAGAGTAAACGACGAGTGGTTAGTAGTTATTATTTAGTTGTATTCAAAAAAAGATTAACAAGTGATAATAAAATAATAAAAATAGCAATGATATTTATATATGTATATATATTATATAGGATAAGGGGAAAGAGCGGCAGGTGGTCTCGAATGACATGGAAATTGATTGATTAAGGTGTTATTGGCAGGTTTGGATTTATTTCTCTTTATAACTCTGTGTAGCGGGCGTGCGAGGGAATGTGTATGCTGTGTATGGTTGCGACGTTTATATATCGTGTTGTTGAAGATGTCTCTCATCGTCATGTGATTGATTAACTAACTAAAATAATAATTATTTTTATAATTAAAAATCTTCGATATACGAATGAACTCTATTTTTTACCTTTGAATCATTGATTAATTCGTAACATGATAATAACAGTGGCTTGGTGGTTGAAAAATGATTGGAAAAATATCATTTTTTTTTTATCATCACTTACTTATTCTATTAATCAAGTTAAAAAAAATTATATAAAATAATATTTTGGAGTGATGAATTAGCATACGATTACAGGAATCAAGAGGGGAAGGGGATTTAGCTTTTACTTTTTACAAAAACAAAAAATCAACAACTGTTAATCATTAATTATTACGTAGTTAGCAGCAACAACAATCATCATCTTTGTAAATATAATTCTTTTCAAATACTTCGTTATTACTACTACACAGATAAGAAACAAAAATATATTCTTCACACATAGGTGCACACAACCATGCATCTCAATTTACAGCTATCAAATATATAGAAATTTTATTATCTTACATTTTATTGGAAAACAATGAACGGTTATAGATATAATGTTAATGCATTTAATTTGGTGCAAGCTAATATTTCTTTTATTTGTTTGACACGGGTGTGTGTCTATTGTGTGTATTAGATGATGATGGTATAAAAAGTATTTAGTATCTATAATACATAACTGAAAATAAATAAATACATGACATCATAAACACTATTTATCTATATCTATCTATATCTATAATGCAAATCACCACACTACTGTATGCAACAATTCCGCTCATTCGGCCCACCACCATTCGAAAACTCTTTCAACTGCAGATTTTGTGCAACGTGATGGTCAAGCTCAATCGCCTCCTCTTCAATGGTGACCGCCGGATGCGAAAACTGTAGCTCGTAAAACAGCAGATATGCGTTGAGACTAAACTCGTTAAATAGATAGGTTATTTCTTCGATCGTGCCGTATCTTTTGACGCGTTGTTCGGTGTTTAGGTCGTCGAGTTTGTACCAGCCTTCATCCTGTTTATATATTAATTGATAATTTATTAAATATCACTATTAAAAAACAAAATGATTCAATTTAAATAAATAAAGCACTCACGTCAGAAGTATACCCAATATAATGTCCCGACGATAAATTGCTCCCAATATGACACACGACTGATCGTAATTGCAAACGATACCGATGCTCGGTATTACAACGACATGGTTCGTCCACCGCCTCTAAGTTGAGGAATGTGTTGAAGTTGACACTAGGAGGAATGATTACTCGTTTTTCTATTCGAAATGGTTGATATTTGTCATTGTAACCGTATCGTTTTAAGACTAGTGGAAGAATTAGATTTTTATCCGGGAATTGAAAAGTATCTGCATGAATTTGTTCGCCTACATAATAAAAGTTTCAATAAACATGAATAAAAAAAATCAGACCCAAAAAATCAAGATATTTTATAATCAATGATATATATATATACCTTGTTCATTGCTCGCAGAATAAAAAGGCAAAAGCTTTAAGAACTGCCATGCAGACACCGGTACTTCTTCGATAGTCTGAGACTTTTCATCTTCATACTCTTCCTCCTCGCTTTCCTTTAATTCCATCAACTCACCATCATTACCATCACCGCCACGATTATCATTTCCCACGGTACGATTGATCCCTGACACAACATTATTATGAAAATACAGCATCAGTGCCTCTTCCAACGACACAGGCGCCAGATCTTGCGGATCACCCGGAATAGCAATCTGAATTATCCGCTCGGTGACTACTCGTTCATCATTTGCTTCCTCGGTTGCGCCATGGTATAAGTGGATCCCGAGCGGGAGATATGGTAATTCAAAGAGACTCGAGAGGAATAAAAAGAATTCAGAGGTGTCTTCTTGTGTCGGGTGTCCTTTGTCATCTGTGCCGATCCAGCCGCATTTTCGAAGGTTCTCACGCAATTGCTAGTAAAGGCTAAAGTCAGCAAAAAACGACGCGTCTTTAGGCCCAGTTAACCGAACCTTTCTTTATTGCTTGAAACTAGCAAAAGTACTTGCCTGGACCATTTGTGTGTTTAAGAAACTGCCTGATCTTAATCGATTAACAAATAGTCGTAAATGTACAAGTAAATCTGATGCATCAGGTTTTTCGGGCTCGACATAAAGCAGTCCATCAAACGCTCGCATTCTAGCAAACATTGCGAACAAAAGACTATCTAGAGAAACAATTAAAACATTTTAGCCCTACAAAAGAATTATAAATATAGGAAACATTGTTAATTACCTATATAACAACTAGTTCCCCGGTCATTCTCCGCACCAACCATGCACACATTATTATTAACCTCATTGACCAGCCCTTCCTCCGCCTCAACCATATCCCTACAATACTCTGCAACCAGCTCCACGTTCCACGAGTTCCTCTCCAGCAGTAGTTCCACCTGCATGCTTTCCATAGGGTGCCCTATATCCGCAAGAAAAGTCTGCAACTGATCAATTTTGTGTTCTTTTTCTCGAAGTTCTTCAGCGGAGTAAATTTTTTTTGCTGGAATTGGCGAACTACTACGAGACGGTGAAAACAGAAAAGCAAGAAGAATGCTACTAATTCTTTTTCTTATTCTGTGCATTGGTGAGTGACTCTTTTTTATTGGAGACTGTCTAGTCTGTAGCAGTTGTTTTTTGCTGTCTTCCATGTAGTTGTTTTTGCTTTTGAATTTTGAAAGTTAGAGAAATCTTCCATTACTGAAGGTTCTTTATTTATTGTGAAAAAGTTGCAGAGACGCGCGTGCCATGCATCATTCTAGCTGCATGCATTCATGCAGCTAAGCCTCTATTCTTTCCGATTTCTTCAGACAATAGAGATTAATGGAATTTACTTGTTTGGAAATATGTGTGGAATTCTTGTTCAATTCGTGCGACAGCATTTTGCTATTGATAACAATAATGGTAAAAATAATAATGACACTTGCTTAGGATTAAGATTAATTGAACAAAACAAGAAACGTGGTAATTATGTATTTTGATAATCTATACATACAGTCAGGACTCGATATATCGATTTTCATTTCCCGTTCATAGGAAATATTGTGGGCAAAATCCATAATTGCTCATCGCTAAATCGCATAGTCGATAAATCGAGCCCTGACTGTAATGAGCATTTATCAACTAACACTAATTGATTGATTGCTTGGATGGATAGGACCAGATGCTCAAAATTATTATCACGAAATTATTACGTTAAGCAATGATAATAAAAATAATGATACTATCGCTAAAGAAAATGAGCGGAGTGATTATCTAGAATTTTATGGTGCAACTTTACACTTACGTGGTCAAAATCTAATGAAGCAGCCAGTGCGAGATAATGATCGTGTTTTATTATGGAATGGTGAAATATTTGATGGAATCGAGGTTAATCTTTTTTAAATTGACTAATTCAATTCAATCGGTTAATAAATTAATTAATGTTGTAATATTTCACGGAATAAAGGTATCAAAACACGAAAATGATACTGAAAAACTTTTTGAGGCATTAAAATCTTGTGATCAAGCTGCTGCCAATGTTAATAATATGAGAAATAATAGTGAAAGAGATGAGCTAAATCCTATTGCCCAGACTTTGGCGAAAATCGAAGGCCCATTTTCTTTTGTTTATTGGGAGGTTAGATAATAAATATATATTATCAAAATTAGTATTTCTTTCAGGTAAATAATCAATGTTAATATTGTTAGAGTTCAAGACGTAAACTGTGGTTCGGTCGTGATTGTCTTGGCAGAAGATCTTTGTTATGGCATTTACCTACTTCGAAATCCGATAGATTTATATTGACATCGGTTGGTGAGGTTAATAATAAAAGTAAAAAAATCGACGATTCTACTATCCCCATCGGAAGAGATGAACAAAATAACGGTTTGCATTTTGAAGAAGTGCCAGCAACTGGATTTTTCTGTTTGAACCTTGACGATGTTTATTATTCAGGGTTTAACGAATTAGGTAAAAACGACAATAACAAACAGCAGTATTGCAAAAATGCGTCACAATTTAGATCATCATTTTCTTCAAGATGAATATCTAATAGACTTTTTTAGTTATCAAGCAGAATCATTCGAGAAATTGTTTATTCATTATCCATGGTCTCATGAAAATGACGAAGTGAATGCACCACCTCAAATAGAGAACATTAAACATATGGCAAGTATTTATTAGTAAATTAAGTTCTTGCATTTCATTGTGTTATTTGATCTAATTTTATTTATAAAAGACATTACCTTTTGGAAGGATAAACAAAGCTCTTCCGAATCTTGATGACCTTTCGATCTTACCATCGTCCATCGAATCATCCTTTGTGCCAGAAATCTCTACTCAGATGCGTGAAGCTATCAACAGAATGATTTCGGAACTCGGCGATTCTGTGAGGAAGCGAGTAGAATCCATACCATCATCTGGGTAATAAATAATTATTGTGTATCAAAAAATAAGATGTTATTGTTTACTCAATCTCGTAAATTTAGCACATCACCCAAAACGGCAAGACTAGGAATTCTGTTCTCAGGTGGTCTAGATTGTATTTGCCTCGCTGCTTTGTCCGACAAATATCTACCACTAGAAGATCCAATTGATCTATTGAATGTGAGTTTTGAAAACCCGCGAAAAGTATCGTCAGATAATAATAAAAAGAATTTAGTTGATGCGAATGCGGGAGATGAACGATCGATTTCACTTTATGATGTGCCTGATCGGTTAACTGGTCGAGAAGGCTATCAAGAATTAAAGTATGAAAAGTTGGTCACTTGGTATAGAAGTGAAGTAGAAACCGTAATTTATTATTGGTTTAATTTACGATCATTATAGAAAGATTTTGCCAAACCGTCCTTGGAGACTCGTCGAGATAAATGTTCCTTATACAGAAACTTTATCACATCGAAGCACAATATTAGAATTAATGGCGCCATTGGACACAATAATGGATTTAGTGAGTTTTGTTTTTATTAAACAATTACTTATTTTTGTCCTCACGATTAACTAACATGAAAAAATGAATCTTAGAGTATTGCCATGGCATTTTGGTTTGCCGCTCGTGGTAAAGGTATGAGTTATGCTATCGTTTTTATATTAGATTCAGTATATTCAATTTATCCTAAAAATTATTATAGGTCAAATTGAATCATTGGATTCGCCAGGGGTATATATGTAGTTGCTTTATTCATTAAATAAAAATTAATAATAATAATAATAATAATAATAATAATAATAATAATAATAATAATAATAATAATAATAATCGTCTATCTATCTTAGCAAATGCATGCATATGAAAGTAAAGCGAAAGTTTTACTTGTTGGCGTGGGAGCAGATGAATTGCTTGCCGGATATTCACGACATCGTGAAGCGTTTCGACAGGCGGGATGGGAGAGATTGATTAAAGAGGTAAGAGTTGTTCTATTTAATTTAGTATGTCTTTTATGATGATAATGATCATTTTTCATTTCCAAGGTTCAATTGGACGTGGATCGAATATCGACGAGAAATTTAGGTAAATTAGCAATTTCCAAATTCAATTGCATAATAACAATTGATAAATTTCGAGTTAATATTAATTAGGACGAGATGATCGAATTATTTCCTCCCACGGCAAAGAATCACGATACCCATATCTCTCAGAGAATGTAGTACGATTCCTTTGTTCTCTTCCAATGTATTTGAAAGCAGATATGCGGTTCCCACGTGGAATAGGAGAAAAACTATTGTTACGTCATGTTGCGCGAGAACTAGGATTAGTAAACGCTAGCGTATTGCGGAAACGCGCAATACAATTTGGCGCAAGAACTGCGAAGATGACAAGTGGTGAGAGTAAGAGCAAGGGACATATGAAAGCTGCTGATTTGAGTGAGGAATAAACCAAACATAAGTCTTTTTGTTACTATCGTTGTTGCCCGAGATACGTTGTATAGTAAAATTCGTGTCTCTTAATATCATCGAATTTATCAATACCGATATTTAGCTTTTTTATTTAATTTCAACACCTATCACACCTCCATATTTTTTATCTTTTGAACAATCACAATAATCGTAATCTAATTCTTCGAGCCATTCTCGTACCGCCGGGCCTAATTTTGCTTTCATGTTTTGTGAATGATGACCTGTCCCAGTAACAATATAAATCGATCCTTTGTAGTTTTCGAGTTCTAGTGCTTCAAATGATTCCTTTTTTTGTATTGAAATTAGTTGTAACCTAGTATTTAGACAATCTAAGAGAGAAAAACACCAACAATAATAGTATAAATGCTTACATCCAAAAATTCTATTGCTTCGTCCACATGCAACCCGTGTAAATCTATAAATGGTTCTTTGCAGTATGTATTATTTCGAGAATCAAAGATTTTCCTTGCAGCCTAATAAACAAAACATAAAATACACCACTATAGTGAAAAAATTATTGATAATTGAAATGATGATAATAATGGCTCTTACTTCTCGATTTAGTTCGCGCATTCGTAAATTATATTCTTGCGCTTGAAGCGAGTATTTTTTTGCTAAATCCCCACGATTTGATTTATACGAACTAGCTGCACGCTCGTATAACTAAAAAAAACCTCCTTTTGAGCTCCATGACAAAATACATACGGATTTGGTTTTTTTAGAGAACACTAAAATCACACTTACAGCATTACGTTTCCGACCGCAAGCCAGTGCTTGAGATCGATATTTTCTGTAGTCAGCAGATAAAGCACTTCCAGTCACAAGCCAAGGAATATGTTCCGGAGGTTTAATGACAAGGGGAGCGCGCCTTCTCTTTGACGATGATGATAGTAGCCTGGAAGGGATTGCCTTTATAGGGACAAAATTTGCGGGTCGCGGATATTTGTTCTTTAGGATAGCAGCTGTCACATCAAGTTTATTTTCGTGTGTGGTAAGATGTGAATTAATTATATTAGAGTCTATCCATGGAAATTGTTCAGATAATCGTCGACGCTTGACCACACTAGCAAATTGCGATGGTGAAGAAATAGATGCTGTTTTTTTGGTAGTTCGAACTGATGATGGGGACAAAAGATCAGGAAACGCTAATTTATCAAAAGCATCCGGAATCGCATGGTTCACTTGTCCATCGGTGTAGTTATTGTAGGATGTATCCAGCGCATTGCGTACTCTATCGAGATCAATCTCGTGAATAAAGATACAACTGTCGCCAGCTAAACAGCTACCACGCATCCTAAAGTTATGCACGATTAATCCTTCTTTCTTGACATTCATTACTTATATTACATTTTGAGAGTCATTTTAACTAATCAACAAGCAGCAGCTTTTTGAAAGGACAAGGAAATATTGAAATCTTCGCTTACCAGAACTTGCAGATGACATTCTGCAAATCATGAGAAAACATGCAGTCTTTACGAAAACAAGTTCCTTCCAAGAAAAATCGACACATTTGTTTTCCTTTTTCTTTGGTTAACGTTGTTGTTGATGGTGATTTAGTTGCTATAGTTGATCCAGTTGTGTTTCCGATATTTAGTAACGAGTTTAAAGTGCACTCTAGATCAAAATTGCTCTGTTCAAAAATCTTTATTAAATGATCGGGCTCAATATCTGTGAATATTTGATGCAGTAGTTCCGTCAGAGACATGTTTAAGTAAAGATCACTTTCTTCTTCCTCTTCTTCTTCATTATATAAAGATCCATTCGATGCATAATCTTCATTATCCCCTGATATTGAACTCTCAAAATTTTCGATAAAAGTATTCGATATATTATTATTACTATTCTCCTCCTCTTCTTGTGCAAAACCATCAAATACTACATTATCATCATTCGCTCTAAGAAAAGAAGGTTTGAATTCTTTGGCCTTAGGATTTAACACAGATATAAATTCCACGGAAGCTACATTCGATGATTTAGTAAAATTTGAATCTAAATTTTCAATTTCAATCTTTTCCTCTTGGCCTGGATTCTGATAATTGTATAAGATTTCTTTTAATGCATCCTCAATTTTATCTTGCGACTATATATTACGACAAATCTTTCGTAAAAATAATGAAAATTAACAAAGGCAATTCTCCAATTTAAAATGTCAAAGTACCGTAAGCACAGGGCTACCACTCTCACTCAAACTTTCTCGTAAGACTTCGAGTTTCTCTTCACTTGATAAATCAGGGTCTTCTAGTATTCCAGTGTAATACTCGACCAATACCTCGTCGAACAATTTCAAGGTATTATTTAAGTATGCTGTGAGCCAACCTCCCATTGTCTTATGACGATAGACAGTAAACATTCTCTAAATTATTTATGGTGCAACTTGCATATAATGTGAAAACACCAGAGTTCTCGCCTAACCAAAAGATAATATGCTTTCATTCCAAGCTCGTAAACTACAATCTTCATTATTAAAGATCAATAATATCATCCGTGGAAGGAAAATAACGTCTTCATTCCCACCACCAAAAACATTTTTACACGCGTCGCAATACTCGTCGCGTACATTAATATCAAAAAGAACCACCACAATTACTGATAAACATCCCCTATCACAAATTACGTTACGTTATTTCGTCACAGACAATAATGACAATAACAAGACTAGTGGTAAACCCATTGATATTAAACAAGATGATGATGATTTCGATGACTCGAGAAACAAGCCTTTTTATAGGTGGGTTCCAGCAAAACCACATTTATTAGTTGATGAATTCTTTGACAAACCACTTATCCCAAAACCAAAACCTATTGTTTCTATATACAAATCAAAAAAATCAAAATCATCTAATAATAATGATGATAATGCGATTCAAAGAACCATGGCGGAACGAGAAGGAAGTAAAATGTTTGAATTCTTGTTAAAGGAAAAGCCTTTACGCAGAAATTTTCGAAATCCAGATGAACAACTTGAAAAAACGAATATGGAATCATTTACACCATCGGAATCACTATTCACGTCGCCTTCGCCATCAAGATCATCGGAGAAGACTCAAAGAGAAGAAGAAATTGATTACATCGATAAATTGGGAGGATATGTTTCAACTAATCCTCAACCTTTACCTGTCATTCGTTTTCCCATTTCCTCTTCATCACCAAAATCTCCCGCAACTGACTCACCATCTCTTCTCAGTGATATCCATCCATTATCTTTACCCACACAAGACACTATAATTTCCACCTCCACTCAATCATTAACACCCCTCTCCATAACAATCCCAAGAAAATCTGATCCAGTTATCACACACGTAATAAACATGATCATGCGAGATGGGAAAAAAGAACGTGCGAAAAAACTTTTATTAATGGCATTTCGACAAATTCGTTTACAAACAAATAATAATCCAGTACAAATCATCAAGGATGCTATAGAAATTGCTGCACCACGTGTTCGTGTATTCAATAAAAAAAAGGGTTCCAAAGTTACCCCGGTGCCTACGCCTTTGAATGAACGTCAACGTCATCATCGTGCAATTAAATGGATTTTAGAGGCAAGTGATAATCGACCGGAAAAAGATTTCGGAGTGAGATTTGGAATGGAGATTTTAGCTGTTATTAACGGCGTTAGTAAAGTTTTGGAAAGGAAAGCTCAAGTGCATAAAATGGCAGTGGCTAATCGTGCTAATTTACCAATCAAATGGTAACATGTTGATCTATCTGAATTTTAAATTATATTAATTATATTCGAGAAATTCTACAATGAATTTCCTACTAGTATTAGTGTCTTGTTTTCTTGTGGAAACACATTTTTCAATTGGTTATATTTTTATTACTAAAGAAAATAAATTAAAATTTTATTTAAATTGTACTAAAAGCATAAAGAAGGTATGTTTATAAGAGATCGAAATAAGAAACTTTTTTGGGGTTCCAAAATGGGAGAGGGTTGTTTCTTATTGCACTATAATAAAACGAATTAGAATTAATCGACGATCTTCATTCTAGCAACAATGGTAAAGTTTTAAATCTCAATAGTTAAAATACCTTGAGCTCAGTTAATTAAACCGTGAATTTTCTCTAGTCAGTAACTTTACACACAGATCTCGGTGACTTGAAAATTGAAGTATTCTGTGAAGCAGTCCCGAAAACGGCAGAGGTTCTTACTATTGCAAATTTCTCATTCTGTTTCTTTCCAATCAACCTTATTCTTACGTAGTGTACCTTTCATTTATAGAATTTTCTAGCGTTATGCGCTAGTGGATATTACGACAACAACTTATTCCACAGGTAAGTTTTATTTCATAACAGGTAAGAATGAAAATTCTTTCAATTTGAATTATTGTAAAGTGTTTTATTTTAAATAAAACAAAGTTTTGGACAAATACATCAAATATCTTGATAAAAATATGCGAAAACTTTCATGCCGGAAAAAAGAAATATAAAATCATTTATAGTGCAGGTACGTTTATATGTTAATTAGTAGATACTTGATGGATTTGTCTAATTAAAAATTGTAAAAGACAGGTGATCCTACGGGAACAGGGAAAGGTGGAAACTCTATATGGGGGCGAAAATTTGCTGATGAGATCAAGTCCTCATTAAAGGTTGATTTGAAATTCAAAAAAAAAATGGGCGATTGAATTTACTATGGGGTTAAATTTCTTAAATTCTTCAAAAAATAATAGCATAATGCTCGAGGTATCGTCTCAATGGCCAACAGTGGTCCAGACACTAATGGCTCGCAATTTTTTATCACCTACACAAAACTGCCTCACTTGGACACTAAGTATACAGTGTTTGGCAAGTGAGTTTAGTTTCCACGAGTGTAATAATAATAGTTCAATTCACAATGATTGATTTTGTTATTATTATAGAGTCATCGATGGCGTAGACACAACTTTGGATGCCATCGAGAAAGTCCCAGTCGATGAGAAAAATCGTCCTATACAGGAGATACGAATCAAATCGGTGACTATTCATGCTAACCCATTGGCTGAGTAATTATTTCTTTATTTAGAATTAGATGCTTTTTTTTCTATTCTAAATATGTAAGAATTACATATATTTTATTAAGTGTTTCTTGTTTGTATTTGAAAATAAAAAAATAATATTGATATATAAATACAAACATTCATTTTTCATTCGTGGTTTTAATTTACATCTTTTTTACATAATTGATATTTTAGCTAATCACTCCATTTAAAGATCCCAGTAGTTTCTATTAAATAATAATCGTTATGAATATTCACATTCCTTATTTTATATAATAAATTCATTCACTATGATAGACTGCTATTATTATTGTTGTTGTTGGTTTTGTGAGTCATCGAATTCAACCGTCTACTGCAATAAATAGTGTATGAATATGCTAAATTCCTATTATATAAAAATTTTAAATAGATTAATTAACGAATAAGCTATATGTATGTATATATATATATATATATATATATATATATATATATATATATAGTGAGAGCTCGTTACAGTAACATTCTTTAGAATAACATCTCGTTATAATAACTCCAAATCTCTTCCCCCAATCTCATTATTGTAATAAGCTTTCATTGTATTTATTTTTTCGATAGAGTAACATCTTCCCCCGATCACGTTACTGTAAAGAGCTCTCACTGTATATAATAAATTCTTACCGGACACGATTATTTGTCATTTCATCATCTATTTCATCCTTGCCAGTGTTATCGGTCTTATTTGAAGACGATTCTTGATCGATCTCGTCAATTATTCTTTGAGAAGCTGCAAGAGCTTTTGAATAAAGTCCATTTCGTATTTGTGCATAAGCCAATTTAATCATCACCGAACGAAGAATTATTGCTGTCTCTTGGCTCGTCATAGACGAAAACGTTCGTCTACTTGCATTCTGATATTTTTGTTGCTGTCGTGAAGTTTCGACATTTGGAGTAACATCACGAGAGGAAGAATTTGGATTAACATTATCATTTCTGTTGTTGAAGACAGGATGAATCAATGCGTTTTGGAAACTTGATATGGCGTACTCCAAGAGCGGGAGATGTGGGTGATGATAATCCCTTTGAAAATACGATATCGTTCGTTCTTAGAGGAACATTTTTTTAATAATGTAATTTTTCGTACTTTTATCTGTGTCTAAGCAACAACAATAAACCTTTATTAAAAAGTTTTCGAATCATACTCACACATCACCCGGATCTGGCGGGAAACTACCAGTAGCGGCGGAAAATCTCTCGTTACGAACGATTTCTTTACCGGCAAATGATGTAATCTATTAGTATTGATAGTAATTTAATCACATATTCTATATAAACGAGTTCGAAGAAATTAGATTTCTTGCAATCAAATCAATACCTGGTCGTATATATTTAGACAACATTCTCCTATTCGAATCCAAACCCATGGTGAGGACTGAATTTCACGAACTTCAGCGGCTTTCTCAAAGCATTGTAAAGCATTTTCATACATTCCATTGGCAAAATAACTCAATCCCGTATTAAAGAGCAATGAACTTGACGCGTCGACAAGATAACGTGGGTGAAAATGGCAATCTCAATCCAGCCAAAAAAATGTTAAATATTAATATCAATAATCTTTTAAGTGTTCAATGAAAAAAATATTATTTATTTACCATTTAATTGATAAGATAATTCATCGTTTCCATATTTTTCAAGCAAATCCGAATTATATTTTCTAGCCTTTGAAAAATATAACGAGGCCAAAGCAAATTTTCGCTGCATGAAATGCAAACAGCCTATATTATTATAATATAGTCTCATCCATTGTTCACTTTTTAACAAGCTCGTTCCATTAGCACCAGAATCAACTTTGTTGCATGATTCCATAATTTCGAGTGATGTATGGTAATTTTTTCGCAAGTACTCCGAATAAGCCTTGCGATATGCTTTATTCAATTCAAGCTCGATTTCGATATCCGAAATATTATAATCAGAAGATTCATTATCAGTTATTATCCTGGAAGAGTCACCAGAATCTACTGATTTATTAGACTCGATATGTGAATTTTTATCTGTGTATTGTCGTTGATAATTATATTTGGATTGATCGGTGTTTACTTGGTGCAACGCGTTGATACGCTTTTTAAGCGTGTGAAATGCAATCTCTGGGGAACCATAAATTGAAGGGACTGTCTTCAGGATATTTGGAAAGACATTAGATATTGAAACTTTATCGTCATTTTTCACTTTCGTTGATTCTTCTGGTTGCTTTTCTTTTTGTATTTCATCGATAAGAAATTCCTCCTGATCATTGCAGTAGTCAGCTCTATTGTATTCTGAATTTTCGAGAGCTTTTTTATCCGAAAATTTTTTCTCTTCGATGAATGTTGATGATTTATTAGATTTGACATCCCTAAACTTCAATTCAAGCCACTCGAGAATTTGAGATGCCTTAGCCGGCTCACATAATTCAATATACACTTCCATCAACAGCCAGGATATTCTACACGCCACATATTCCTCTAATCGATCAATGTTATCACGCAGAAAAGGCTCGATAATATCACGAGTCCCTTCGTATCGCTTCAATTGAAAATAAATAGCAGCCTTATTATAAAGGGGAATTGCCTCGTCAATAAAATGAGGGATATTTTTTGAAAAATATCGATAAGGTCCTATCCCGTTGGTTGCTTCATCTTCATCTGAAGCAGCTGCATCCAAATCTTCATCTGTATTCACTAAATCTAAATCTGATAATTGTTCTTGTGTCGTTAAAGAAATATCTTGTTTCTTGTGATATTTATTACTTTGTTCTTCAAGAAATGAAAAACTAGAAGTATTATCAAACTCTGATTTACTGTTCATTAGATTTTTTATATTAGTTAGATCACCACTAGTGGTAGCTTCAAAGCCCTCCGTTTTCTTATCTCTTATTACACCATATGCCGACAATGCTATACCACCAGAGGCATTATTCACTTGTATTTTTGATAGCACATCTTCTAATGTCTCGTATAGTGCTTGGTGTTGCAATGCGTTACCTTTATAATATTGAGTAACAGCAAGGTTATGTAAAACTATCGGATCAATATTTTCTTTCTGTTCCTGGATTTCTTTTTGTTCTCTTGTTCCTTTTAAATTAATCGTTGTCGTAGTTGAGGTTTCCGGTCTACCCGCTAAAAGTTCCAGGGATTCTAAAGCGGCATCATATTTGCGTTCACAAAAATATTTTGTTGCTATGCTGGCAATTTCTTTATCAATAGAGGTCATGACTTTTGATAAATTCGTCTTTTTTCTTGCTCGTCGTCTTTGTTGTTCCCCATTCTGATGTTTGATGGCTCGTTGAAATTATTCAAGATTTATCATTCTGACGCTATGTGGTGTGACTTTATCAGCATTATAATAATGATTTTTGCAAGAGTACAAATTTGTGATTTATTTACCAAAATTTTTATTTAATAAATATGTCGATGATGATGATGATGATGATGATGATGATGATGATATAAATACAAAATTGGTTGCGAATAACTACAAATTTTCATTTAATTTAAATAAAATTTATTTAGGTGAATAATTCCATAGGAGTAACCGAATCAAAGATAACAGAGCCTTGCAATTCTTCCTTTTCAAGAAAATGAGTAGGGAATTCAACGAGATGGCCCTGGATCTTTGATAAGTTTTCTTTAACGCTTTGGAGCGGATAATCTTCCTTACAGACATGACCGAGTCCAATCTTTTCGCGATCCGGTGAAAATGCCTTGTATTCTTCCCATGTAGTAACTAAATTAAAAAAAATTAGCTAAGATCGAAATATTCTTCATATGAAATAAAAAACTGATATTCTTACCAGTGTCATCAGGGAAACAATGGAAAACTTCACGGAAAGCTTCAGTGTTGGTCTTGGCTCGAGAATTCCAGTATGCGATGAATTTATCGCTTGCGGGATCCTTGACAATACTATCTGCTTCGGTGAGTTTAACAACTGACGGGTCTAGTGGATGTGGTGGTGGGTGACATTTCAAAGTTACTTTATCGTGTTCGTGGTCTTGGAGAAGACCAAGATGTTCCTTGAAGACTGTACGACGAAGTGTGGCAGCAAATTTGGCGGCTTTGTACTTTATCGTAAATCGAAAGTTGATTGGATGTTAATGTTTTATTTATGGAACGAGTAAATTAATAAATAGTTCTTTTGAGATACTTACAGGACGACCTGCAAGCTCGGAGTCTATTGTGTCGGTATCTTCAATCAAGGCAGCAATTTCTGAATCATGGTCTCCAAGTTGAGATCGATCATTTAAATTTGCTAATTGATTAAAAAATTATTTTTCCAATTAATACGAACTTAAAAAATATTTGTTTAAATTTTTGAATATGTTGAATAAGAACATACCAGAACCAATAATAACATATTTATCATCAGCAATTAAAAGCTTAGTATGGATATAAAGTTCCTCGGTGATATAGTTGCCCGTGATATCATCATCAACAACACCATGTGGAACAACTGGTTCTCCACCTACAGAAGGGTTACTGAGTGCACCAAGTCCTTTCCTAACTGCAGACGGGTTAACACGATCGTAATTACGAAGAGAAAAGAATGCAATGTATTTTGATGGGTCAACATTTGCTTTTCGTATTTCTTCGAGAATTGAGTATCCGCCGCGGCAAATTGATTTGTATTGATAATTCATGACAAGTCTGATGTTGTAGGTATATTACACGGAAATATTAGTATATATTGAAATGAAATAAATGTCTTGAAATAGAATGGTAATAAATAAAAGTGATCAACGTACCGAAGAGTACCAGCATCTTTAGAATCGACTTCACAAGGGAAAGCAGGAAGCAAAGGCATGCACACAATAATTCTGAATCTTTCATTATTTTTTGCGGCTCTCAAAACTCTTTCTACAATTGCCTGTTTTTAAGGATTAATCATATCAAAGTAACATCAACTCAATAATTAAAAAAAATTAAATAATTGATTTGATTTGCTTTGATTTTTACCTTTCCGATAAGATTTTTGACAGGGAATTTCTCGGATTCTTTGGTTGCAGTGACTGTTTACAAGTGTGAAGAAAAGGAAAATTAGTATTTATGGATTTTGTTTATTATTCCTATCTGAAATTACACTTACTAAAGAATTGATTTTCAATATAAATAAAATGTTTAGCATTTTTAATTGTGTCAAGATATGCGTTTTGGATCGATTTCTGTTTGAACAATTTCGACTTAGAAAATTTATAACAAAAAAAGTCAATATATGCCATAACTTCTATGTGGTACCTCAGTCTCAATTCCATGACTCCATTTCGAACTACTTCTCAAGATCTGAATATTAACAGTCCCATTATAATGATGCGCCTGGATATCTGTCCCAAAGTATTTGTAATTTCTTGCTTGTGGGGGATCCTCACGATCATGTTGCGCATCTGATTTGTAGACCAAAACTTTGA
Organism: Ambispora gerdemannii; assembly: GCA_910591945.1. NCBI lineage: Eukaryota > Fungi > Glomeromycota > Glomeromycetes > Archaeosporales > Ambisporaceae > Ambispora > Ambispora gerdemannii. Next base: position 34,940 of record CAJVPL010000145.1, read on the forward strand.
CTTCTGGTCGATTTTCGGCCTTTTCCTTCTTGATAAAGTTCCAACGCTCAATAAAATGTTTGGCAACATCTTGGACTGGTCGGCCAATCTTTGTAAGGGAAATTTTTTAATATTGGATACGGAAATGGAAAATGGATGAGAGTTTGAATGTTAATAGATATTTATGGCGAATAAATAGTTAATGAGTTATTCAAATTCTTGTTGCTCACAAAGCCGATTGAAATGTCGTGCCAAGGCATACGACCAGTGTCTGTTTTACTGATCAATGTCTTCAAGAATTCCTTAACTATAATGAAAAAATTATGATTATCATCTATTTCAATATATAATATATAATATATGACATCGAACAATAGCAATAAAATACCATCAGCAAAGTCCTTTATCCTGGGATTTGAATAATCTTGGCCGGGCCAAATTTCCATAAGATTGGAATGAGGATGGTAATCAGCAAGTTGATGTTCATTAGTATCGTATCGACCAAAGCATAAATCCAATCCTCCGATGAAAGCGATATGTCTATCGACAACACATATTTTCTGTGAAAAAAGGAGAGATCAGAATCTTAGAAATAAATGATTTTGAATTCGTGATGTTTTATATAAAAGAGATATTCTTTACCTCATGATGCTATAAAACAAATATTAGTTTGAAAGAAAATTAATGGAGGAATTTAGCGTACTTTAAAAGTGGAAATTAATACAATTATTGATATTTATAATTTATATTTACCGCCCAAAAGACAGTCCCACCAACAAGATGGTCTGGATGTCTTTGCACTATTTGTTTAAAACTAGTTAAATTGATAAATCTGAAATCACGTGGCATCGTTTAAGTCACATACCAACGATGTTGGGATGTAGGCTCGACAAAGCATGTTTACTATGGGCGGAATCCATAGTTAATGCTTGAGACACTTCTTTATAAACAACCACATAAATTTTAACCCCTTCTTCAGCTTTTCTCTTGAGGAGATTATCGAGACGATATTCCTCATTCTTGCTGGGAGGTCTACGCAAATACTGTACATATATTTATAGACGATATTTTTATTTTTTTATTTAATTGAAAATTAATCGAAGATAAAATTCATTTTTCAAGAACAAATTTAGGTAAATTAAGAAATTTAATTAATGAATGCAAATTATCCCGTTTTTTAAAGTTTACTACTACTAACCAACTCTGGTGAAAGCCACCAATCCTCAATGAAAATTTCTTGCCTTGCGTGACTAATAGCTTCAGATACAGCTAAGAAATAATCTCTTCCGTCAATGTACCAGTTTGCATAAGCTCCTTTTCTTGGAAGGGCAAACGAGTCAAAGCGATGTTTACTACTCTTATTCAAAGTCCCATCATTAAAAAAATTTTCAACGGCACCAATAGCGGCACCAGTAGCGTTCCCAATGCTATCAAGAAAATTCATTATTATAATTGAAAGACGTAAATTCTTTAAAAGAATAGTTCCAACCAAGAAGGAAACTACAGGGGTGAAGAAAAGAAAAAAAAGTTTACGCACTTTTAAAGTCAATTGCAAGTTTCACGATATATCGATATTGGTTACGCAAACTTGAATAATTTTAAAATTCTATTCTACCGCCTAATTCGGAACAAGTTGTTTGAACGACTCGGTGCACTAGCTAATGTGTTAGTTCTGTTGTTAGTTGATTTATCTTCGTTCTACGCCAACTTCTTTTTATGACGAAAGAATTCAATAATGGATGATTATTTACTTTCTCGGTGTTTCAAAGATTGTTATATGTAGATAATATCACAATTGGTGGTCCCTTTTTTTTTGTAATATTAGGTTTAATTTAACTGAACGCTTTATACCAATTAACGTTAATAACTTATATCTTCGAATTGTTTCATAATGCGCGACCACCAACAGATTTATGAGATGTTTGTGTACAAACAAACGAATTTGTCATTGTTTTCGCAACTATATCATGAAGAGTACATTCCGTTAGTTATTTGGAAAATAGTTAGATCCTCCCGTGCTCAAAATTGAATGAGTAATTGACGGTCAAAATAATATATATATGCGCCAAAATTTCAAAACAGAAACGACATACAAATCCGACTCTTCCTTGAAATGGAAAAAATGTTATGGATCACGTGCTGCTAATGGCACAAACCAATAAAAATGCGTAATTTTTGCTCAGTCCGGATATATTAGAGTATTAGCCATGGGAAAAATTTTTCGATCACGTGATATAGATCTTATCCGATCACTGACCGATCTATTGTGTATCATATAGATTTTTTTACTTAATAATAAAAAAAATATATATTTTCACCAAGATAAATATAAGTGCAATGAATAAAAATAATACATAATTATGTGAAAGTTATTGTATTTTTTCTGATTATTAAACATGTTATTATTACAAATAAAATTCTTATTAAACTTCAAAGATTAATATAATATTATAAATTTTAATAAAAATTCTTAATTAAAGAATACATTGTCACCATTTTTAGAGTCATTGTCTATGATGATATTTCTGAAATATGATGAGTGACTGTATTCAATTGAAAGATCGGGCTACTGAACTATCAAAACTTATAATTTAAATATCAAATATTGTTACCGTTTTGAGCTTTTGCATATGAAAGTATTTCAAAATGACAATAATGACTGTGTTCACGGCAATTTACTTTGAATATTATGACTAAATTGTATTTATGACGATGAATGATGTTTCTTGACAAGATAAAAGTGACAAAGATACTAAACTAATAACAAAACTAAACTAAAAGGTAAACTTAATCGAAAAGTATTTATAATTCCAAAAATAAATCAATTAAACATGTTAAACTCGACATTAAACCAAAAGAAACTCAAAACTAAAACTTAAGAACTTAAAATATGAACCAGAAAACTTAAATCGAACTAAGAGAACTTGAGAACTTGATTTTTATTAATTATCAGCACTTGTATTTATACATGTTTTCATGTTACAGTGGTACAGTATGATACAGTAATGCGCAGTATGGCACAGCATGACGCAGTTGCAGTGCAGCATGTGGCACAGTAGATCTTTGCTAACACTATGAAATTATTGGTTCTTTTCTAAATTATACGAAATTTAACTATATTATAATTAATAATCTTGTTCTACATTTAAATACCAATAGCAAAAATAAAAAATAAAGACTAAACTAATATAGATAATGATGAAATTTGCCAAGAAAATGGTGTGATAAATATATCCAAATAAAGATAACAATAAGATAAATATAAAAAGATAAATAATACAAGAAAGAAAAAGAAGAAAATAGAAGGAAGTAGAATATTATCGAATCAATTACATAGTCTAAATATCATTATGACTAATTTTTATTGTGCCGCATCTTTTGTTCACGTGTTCTTTATATGAAATTATAGTCGATATTGAATCGGTGACAGGGTCCTCGACTTTAAGAGATTTGCTCCGCAAATCAATTGTTATTGATTATAATGATTGGTTTCAATTTGTTAAATTCGATATATGACTTTAAATGATCACTATTATAAGAGTTCTTTAATACTTTTCCATCCAATGTACGAAGTTTATATGCGTCTTTATTGAAAATATTATGAATGTAGAAGGGACCTTTCCATTTTTCGTCAAATTTTTCGTGATGCTAATTTTGAGTTTCTATTCTTTTCATTAAAACTTTTTGTCCAATTTGAAATGAGATTGGTGTTTTCTTTTTATCATACTGCTCTTTTTGCTTGATTTGTGCTTTTTGAATGTTACTAAGAGCTGTTTCACGTGTTACTTCCAATTCATCGATAATTTTGCATGCTCTCTTGACGATGGTTTCTTTCATTGATATTTCTTCATTATCCAGATCTTTGAGTTATAATTCGAGTGGTGTGATGACTTGATGATCATAAACTAATTGAAAAAATTCAAATTTTGTTGTTTCTTGTTTCATTGTTCGATATGCAAACAAAACTGATGATAGATAATGATTCCAGTCTTTCTTGTAGAGTTGAACAAATTTTGATAATGAAGTACAGAGTGTGCGGTTTAACCTTTCAATGAGTCCATTAGTTTGAGGGTGGTAGGGTGCAGATAATCGATGTTTGATTTGATATTTTTTTAAAAGTTCTTTGATGATTTCATTGACAAAGGTGATACCTCGATCACTTAATAATTCACGTGGAAATCCATGTCTCATTACAATATTTTCATAGAGAAAGGTATGATTGATTGTGCTGATGCATCTTCGATTGCTCATGCTTCTGCCCATTTGGTTAAATAGTCTACAGTGACTACTATATATCAATTTTCATTGGTGGTGACTGGTAAGGGACCTCCTTTAAAAAAAACGGACCATTTTTGATCTGGAAAATTCCTGATTTTTGAGTCTGAAAATTTCCGGATTTTTTTCTGATTTCTAATATCCGATTTAAATCTGGAAATTCAATGATTTTGTTAACAAATTTCTGGAAAAATATCTCATACTTTCTGGAATATAGTTGGAATATATATGCAAGTTAAACAGGATCTTTTTTTATTTTTTCCAGAATAGAGTCAGAATATATAGACAAGTTAAACAGGATCTTTTTTTTATTTTTCCGGAATATAATCGGAATATATATATAAATTAAACAGGATTTTTCTGAAATAAAGTCAGAATTTATATGCAAATTAGATGGAATCTTTTTTTTATTTTTCCAGAATAGAGTCAGAATATAAGTGAAAGTTAAATGAATATAAAATTATATTTATTATTATATAATTATAGATTATGCTCTAAATGTTCTATATATTTACTATTCTAAATATTCTATATATTTACATTTGAATGTTCTATTACTTTTATAATAAGTGGAGAAATGTCAGAATTGTAGTGGAGAAATGTCAGAATTGATAGTAGAGAAATGTCAAAATTGTAGTGGAGAAATATCAGAATTGATGGTAAAGAAATGTCAGAATTGATAGTAAAGGAATGTCAGAATTGTAGTGGAGAAATATCAGAATTAATGGTAGAGGAATATCAGAATTGTAGTGGAGAAATGTCAGAATTGATGATAAAGGAATGTCAGAATTGATGATAGAGGAATGTCAAAATTGTAGTGAAGAAATGTCAGAATTGATGGTAAAGGAATGTCGAAATTGATGATAGAGGAATGTTAAAATTAATGGTAGAGGAATATTGAAGTGTGAGTTAAAAAAAGCTGGAATATTAAATAAAAAAAGTCAGAATAAAATAATGAATAAAA
>CAJVPL010000146.1:0-40103 GCA_910591945.1 Ambispora gerdemannii
ACTCTAAGCAGTTAAAATCACTTGCTTCTATGTGACTTGCTTTCTAACTATTGCTTTTCTAATTATTGATGTGTTACACATTTTTCAAGACTATTATTAATCAATAGGTAAGATCATTTATTTTTATATGATATGTTTTTCTAATTATTAACGTGTTATTCTAATTATTGACGTGTTACGCATTTCCCAAAAGGGAGACTATTATTAATCAACGGGTAAGAATTCTTATTTAAATAACTTGTCATGAAATTTGTCTTTCTTATTTAAACTTTTTATTCAAATCTTATTAAAATAATGTCTAAAGAACAAGCACAACAACAAACTAATTTTTCAAATAATAGTTCTTTCACTAAAATAGCATATTCTCAATCTGAAGATATATTCAATCTAATGTCAACTACACCAAAACTAATTTCTGGTAATCTTTGATTAATATCGTTAAATATTGTTTAATAGATATTGTTAATATTAATTTTTAACTTTATAGGTCGCACACAGATTGCCACTGCTTCTAGTTCATCAAAATCACCCACTCTCACTGGTTTACTAAGAACATCATTTAAACCATATGATACTGATGAGCATACTCAACGTGAAAAATGTCGTAATGAAGTTATATTGAAACAGAGTTGACAACTCAAAGTAATTTATGAGCTTCAGAAGGTAATGTTTGACAAATTGGAAAGAATCGAAATACAAATGAGAAAGGAACAAGACAAAAAAATAGATTTAAGTGAAAAAGTGTGGGCTGTATAAGTATATATTCTTTTAATTCTCTTATATATATCATTGAATATCGTTGAATTCATAATTTGAACAATTATAGGATGGTTATAGCAATGTCTGTTTGAGTTTTTTTCCATCTAAACTGTAACCACGATTCAACGATTATAAGAAGGGACTTGAATCCTGGCTCAACCGCAATCATCCTGACTATTTGCAAGAAATCAGAAAATACGAATGGATCAATGCTTTTTCTGAACAACATCACTCAGTGGTAATTATTAATAATTATAATTTTATTGATAGTTTTTATATCTTAATTAGATTATAAGAAGGATGAAAGACATACGTGATTTCAATGTGGTGGCAATTAAGAAAGCAATTTTTCGTGTCTTTGGAATGAATATCTTACCTCCTATTAACAACCAAAAAAATTCCAAAGAAATTTCTGAATGGAAAGTATTGTTAGAAGTGGCTGAATGTTATAATAAGTTATTTCAACTTGGAAATGATGGCACCAATAATATTAACCATATCGCTCGTATCACCTTTTCAACACTTCGTGAAAAACCGTTATCTATCGATTTATGTGCATATATCATGAGTGTATGCAATATAGTTCTAAATTCAAATCATCCATCAATTGAGATAAGCAAAACTTCATTATAATGTCGCATAGAGAAATATAAAGCAAGCTTTTGCTCTATACTATATATAATCTTTTGTGACTAATATTAATTTTCTTTTAGGAAATATATCAAAAAAACTCGAAGACGATAAAGGTGATGATAATATAAACGACAACGCTATCCAACAAGAAGCATATAATTTTCACGCAGTAAATGACTTATTTACAGAGACTATAGTTAGTAGTGAGAACGAAAATATTGATCAATTAGCTGGGAATTATTAGAATTGTATTTACATGTAATTAATAATAAAGTAATATATTTATTAAATAGATTTTCGTTTTAATAATAAAGAATATTCTGAATTTAATAATAAAAATCATTAAATAACGATATTTACACATATATCGATATTTAATGAAATAAGTCAATTTAATGATGTATATCGTTAAACAATGATATTTAATGATGTATATCGTTAAACAATGATATTTAACGATCTACATCATTAAACAATGATATTTAACGATCTACATCGTTAAACAATATACATCGATGACTCCGATATATATCAATATATATCAAATATCTGTTTCGATATGCATCGATGACTCAGATATATATCGATATATAACTAACGATAAATATCGATACAAATTACACTAAAAAATTTTCTGATGATTAATTACTTTTTTCTTTTTTATTTGTATTCTTTTATTTTAAAAAATCTCTTATTTGTAACAATATTTTTTATTTGTTATCTTGTCATTATATTGTGAAGTTAGTTAATATTATCTAGAAATTAATAAAAGAAGAAAATATTCTTATTAAAAGTTAATTAATAAAAGAAAATTACTTAATAATCAAATTATTTAAATTAAAAAAAATTTCTGAACTCATTATATTATTATCTATCTTTATTAAATTAATTTCTCCCAATTTTAATTACTTAAAATACATAAAAATTTTTAATAACTCTCCTAACTAATTGAACATGTAAAGAATATATGATCTATATCTAAAAAATAATAAAATTAATAGAAATAGTAATAGTATAAATCACAATTGACTTGTTAAACTTACAATAAAACAAACCTGATTACATAATCTATATCAGAAAGCATTACATAATAGAAATTAATTATAATAATTCAGAATTGGCATTTTAATTATTGATTAATAACCAAAATTTCTAAATATAATAATTAAATTATTATACTTAAAAATTTTGATTGCTGATTAATGATCAAAATATTAACACTGCAATAACTATTCAGCTATATGATATTTCATATATGAGATATTATATTTCTATTATCATGACATATAGCTAATAAAAAATAATCTAGAGATTCATATTATTCATCATAATTTATAGTAGGAAGTATCTTATAACAAAAATTAAATTTAATAATTATTTAGATACATAATTTTGATAATGAATTTAAAAATCCAAAAGCTTTAAATTATCATATAGACTAATTACCTACTGAGTGTCATAATCTAAATCAGAGAGCATTTTATATTTTAAATCAGTCAGGATCACTAATTCAATATATATCATATTATATATGAGATAATGATGAAAATTAATTAATTAGATTGTTAAACTGCTATATAATAGTTTGAGTATGATATAAAAAACAAAACTCACATTATTTTGAAGTGGAAATAACCTAAGTTAAGTGAGTATAATATAATTATATTATACTTACTAATATTTTAGAAAAGTTTTGATAGTTATCATATTCATTTTCATATAGTTATCATTATCAATATTGTGAAAAAGTCTTGATAATTATTTATTTTATTTTGTTGATTTCTTGTCAAAGTTATGTTTAACTCATTCATTTTTATTATTTGATGTTTAAATATAGTTTTGATAATTTAGTAGTTTGATCTTTCATATAAACACAATCACTTATCATGTTTCAGAAATATTATTATAAGCAATTGCTCTGGAAATCAATATTGGATTATGATTTTGATATGAAAAATGACTTATGCATTGTAAAATCGACCAACACTACTAGAAATGGTAACAAGATTCACAACAATCTTATTAGATTTATTTTAAATCAAAATTGATAATTTTGACGATATTTTTATTTGATCAAGAGAAATTTTTGTTTACAAAATATAATGAAAATGATTATTAAAACTTCATCACTTCATTTTTCTATATAAAAAGCCAATATATCGATTATTTTATTCTATTATTTTCTCTAATCTTCATTTTATAAAATAAAAAATACCAACTGTTACTGTCCAATAACCTTAAATATGATATATATTAGTAATGCAGTCTAATTTTTACACTCAACACTTTCAAATCTGGCCAAAATTTCCATTTAAATACGTAAATCTCAACCATATATCTCCGGAAAATTATAGAATTGCCTTCCCGACGTTTTTTTAGTGTACCAAGCTTAGATTTAGGCATCTGTTTCCCGTAAATTTACGCATTTTTATTGGATTGTGCCACCACCAGCACGTAATATGCCCATTTTTTCGCTATGGCCAGGGTACTTACTAACGTCAAAAGAATTGTTCTAGATACTTCTAAAACTAACTATTTAATTATTACTAGGGTAAATTCCATATTGATATGACAAGTTAAGTTTCCTAATTCGTCTGAAATATAGAGAAGATCGAAAAATAAAGTTTAATCGATGATGTCGCAATAACTCGCATGTGGTCGATGCTGAAGTAATCAGAAATACGTAATTTGATAGACATGAAAATCAACCTGAAACGGATAGGGACCAACATGCCCAAAGTTTCGTGGATCAATGGTGCCATCTTGCTTTCTGCGTGATAGAAATATTCCCGATGTTGTTAATATGGTTTAGCATTAATTTAAAAGAATATCATTGGGATTATAAATAATGATTCAAAACCAACATCAAATTTTCTTATAGTATCCCAGATTTCAAATATTTTTTTTTCAACTAAGTTGACAAAACAAGCAACACATTTACCTTTTATACTCATTCAAACGTAGAATCTACTAGAATCTACTGAACATAGACATATAGCCACCTTGGAAATTAGAGTAGAATCGGTAAAAGTTGTCTGGATCAGCAAACTAAATAAAATCGGCATTTCTTTTTTTGTTCAACATCAACACACCATATTCACTTTTTCAGTTATTGTTTTTTCCCAGTCTGTGCGTATGCCTAAACTTTCAAGACATGATTACTATAAAATCGTTGTTAAATTCCCCACCAAAATTGTTGATTATACTTCTATTCAAAATATCGTAAACTTTGTTTTTCCCGTATCTCCAAAATACGCAATCACACCTTCAATGTCTTGCTCGAAGAAAAATTCACCCACCAATTCACTTTACCTATTGTGTTCGTAAAGCCTTTTTAATTTTGCGATATTGGGTTTGCTTGCTGTGTTGTCTGTTCTGTACAAGTCTGAATGCATATAGGAACTTTTTAACGACTTTAGTTTTCTCTTTATTTTTTGCCTTTTATATTTTTCTTCCTTTAAATATTTTTCTTGTAAGTAGTCGGAATCGCGAAACACGTGTAGACTTTTTTATTATCCTTTTCTCCTTCCTCTACTTATATTATTATTATTATTTAAAATTATTATTATTATTACTATTACTATCACTATTTATTATTATATTATTATATAGTGGTAGTAGTAATAGCAGTATCGATATAAAAAGTGCAAACTATAAAATTTATATTCCTCTTTCAACTATTTTTATTTATAGCGGCAACTTTACCCACTTGTATACCTTCTTATGTCATCTATGGCAACTACAAGTAACCAGGATAGTATTGGCGACGGTTTTAATATTAATAGTCAAGTAAAGTCAGGCTTAGTTCAAGATACAGAAAAGAATTTTATCCAACAGTCAGGCAAAGGAAAAGAGAAAGAAGTAGTGGTCGTGGTCGGGGATAACTACGACACGAATATGTCGGCGGCTTCGGACGAGAATAGGAGGTTAAGAGAGTCGTCAAGTTCTAGTAACGAAAATGCAAGGGAAATGGACGAGTCTAGTAACGACACGAGCGACGCAAGTAGTAGCGATTCAAAGAAAAGTAAAATTTCGTCATCGTCTACAACAGACGCTTGGTTTCAAGAATTTAACTCTAACGTCAAAGAATTAAATCAATCATTTGACGAAGATGGTAAGTAACGAATCGGTAAATAATTTAGGTTAGATCGATCGATTGAAATTTTACCAGATCAGATCAGGTTAGATAAGATGCATAGGGAAATACAAATGCGAGTCACTTAGTCCCACAGTTTATATGTGTTACATAACTTTTGTAGAATCGAATAAACTAAACATTTAATTGTAAACCATAGTATGGTCTACAATCAAATTAGTTTTTTTTCGATTCTACAAAAGTTATGTAACACATATAAACTGTGGGACTAAGTATATTTCATTCACACATATTGTATATCCATCCATTTGAATATTAACCAACTGTATGCATTTTCAGACAGTGAAACTCCCTACTCTGTTGATCCCTTTCAAAAATCTCATCCTCCATCACAATCAATCACCTCAAAGCATCATTCACACGCACAAACTAATCATCATCCACATCGTGCTACATTTGGACGTGACAATGTTGGCTCAGCGAGACATGGTGCGCATCAAGCACCAAATACCGTGTCGGCTCCTAGTGATTCGTATCGATCTGTGATTGACGATCTAACCTTAAAAAGTAAGTGTTTTATGAATTTCTGCGCTCTTCTAAAAGTAAACAACTAACATATGCTATATAAAAGATCAAAGATTACGACACAAACTACGAAAAATGGAAAGACTTCATAAGAAATCTTTGCACAAGGAAAAATTATTCGAAGTCCGGTACTTTCAGATGCCTCGGTAAGTGAATCACGTGATAAAAGACGTCGCGTAAATAATTGCAACTAGTAGTAATTATGTTGTATATAATAGAAATAAACGTCACGAATTAGAAGATTATCTTAAAGATTTTGCAGCCCAACTTCCAACGCCGCCATCGAGCGGAGTAACCTCATCGAGTGCCAACAGCACTTCGCGAACATCATCTGGTCCTCCAAGGGTGATAGATAATGTACAAGTAAAAGGAAGCAATAAAGCCAAAATGAAACAAGTCGTACAAGCGATCGAAAAAGTGTTCACCACGAAACCCTCGTACGATGATCACTATCTAAAAGATCAAGAAAAGGCAGATCCGGATGGCTATGTATATCTTAATTTACTAACAAATATGGCACAATTACATACAATGAATGTAACATTACCACTTGTCAAACAATCGATACGAACATTTTCAAATTGTTTGGAGTTGAGTGATGATGGAACAAAAGTCCGGTGGCGAAGTGAAATTGATCCGAGTAATCGAGCCAGAAGATTGCGAGTCAGCTGTAATGGAAGTGGTAGTGGGAATGGTGGTGGGAGTGGTGGTAGCAGTGAAAATGTGTCTGGAGGTAGTGAAACTGTTCAGAATGTTATAGCAGCCACTCGATTTCATTCGCCTTCTGAAAGTTCTTCCAATGCTACCTCTTCATCACGTAATACAACTAATTCAAATGTTATCGCGGGAAAATCACCATCAAATGGATCACACACCACCGTCGGTTCTTTAAAGTCATCTTCGATCTCTCATTATCGTCCAATGTTCCCCCACCGGAGCATCTCCTCCTCGTCATCCTCATCCTCCGACGAAAATAACAGTAGTGGGGTCGAGCAACCACAAGAAGGTCCCATAATTTATTATGAAGGTGGTGTATTTTGTACTGACTTGAGTCGTGTCGCCGTAGATTTTGGTGATGAATCGGCATCCACGTCTCCAAGTGGATTTCGAGCAACACCTTCGGATTCTTCGGGAATGGAAAATTCTACGGCTAATGGGTCACGTAAGGAGTCCTCTAACACGAGAGAAAAACGGCCGGTGTTACGATATGAGCGAGGAACCAATATTGTTTTGGGTTCTAATCCACAGATTTTGGCTAATTATCAAACAGAAGAGGAGACCAGTAGTGGACAAGAGGCGGACGATGAAGATTCTGCACATCCAATGTTATTATCTGAAGACTCGAAAATACAATTGACGGTCATTGAGAGTGACAGTGTAAATGGTAATGTTATAAAAGATTTCTTTGACAATAATATTAAAAAATAGTATTAGCAATAATATTAATAATAAGAAAAAATGGTGGAAACTATTTCTTCACCGAAACATCATCATCACCCAAAAGGCACAGCAAACAACAACAGAAAAAAAGATAAACCGGAAAATACTCTAGGTGGTTCATCATTTACAGAAAATACGGGAGATGAAGGCAGTTCAAGTGGTGGGAGTGGTCGAGTTTCTTCTACTCACTCACCTTCCAGTGGATATTCTAAAATCCCAACCACTCAAATGTTAGCTACTTCTGGCACTTCAGGAGTTGTACCAGAGGATAATTTTACTGTCGTTGTGAAAACATCTCATCCTTGGTCATTTAGTAATAATAAGTCTCCTCGCCGTCATAAATCTTCTACTAGCCCATTGGAATTGATAAAAGACTTGAATATCAGTCATGTTGATAATCCATCTAATAAACCACCACGTGCCATTAGACGAAATAATAAAGATTTAAAGCGACATCAACGGCGTCATTCGCATTCTATCGTCTCCACTGAACTAATACATCTTCCACCTTCACTTACACATCAGATAATACCTCCTCCATTAGCGGTGGAATCATGCAGAACATCATACACAAATCTATCAGCATTAGGGTCATCAGAAAGTGGCGGATCGTCGGGCTATGGATCATCCTCGTCGTCGCAATCCCTCTCAGAAATGTCCTACGATCCAATTTATGCTCTAAAGAATAATACAATTCTGGCACTTTCACGAAATCGACGAGAATCATCTTCAGCCGAAGATGAAGTCCAAGACATGGATCTTGACTCCCCATCTAGTGATTCTTCTACTCTCTGTCCGTACATTAATATTGACGCGGAAGGGGAAGAGCATGAAGATGACGAAGACAGTGAAATACAATCGGGGTCGAGAGATGATCAGGAACCGACGATACAAGAAGATCAAGATGGATATTATCGTTATCATAAAAATAAAATAGAGGAAAGTCAGTTAGGTGTGAATTTGCGATTACGAGAAGCAGCAGCTAAAGAGCGACGGAGACTGGTGACTGAGAAAGATGACGATCCAGATGTACAAAAAGTAAGGGTTAGTACTCCATTAAGCATACTGCTCATTTGTTCTTTGATAGATATTTGCTCTTCTTTCTTTTCGATTTTCTCGGTATGCTTTAATATTCAATTTTCCCAAAATCGCAGCTTCTCAATAATATTGTATCTAAAAATCGTGCAATAATACAAACGTTGCAAGCTGAAAAACCGAACAGCGATGAAGGACAAACTCAACAAAATATACATCACAATAACAATAATCTACACATCAACAGCACAACAGTTAGCAAAAATAATCAACAACCAGAAACTCGTCTCACTTCAAATCCAGAAAGGAATGAAGCAGCAATAGCAGCTGTGCTTTCACGTGCTCAACAACAATTACAGCAAGTGGCGCAAGAATGGAATACCTCGACACAATTGCAACAAGCATCAAAACAGAACTGGAATACATTAACACAATTCCATCAAATACAACAAGAGCAACGACAGGCTAGCGATGCGGTTCACACACATGTTCAAACACAAGGATCATCAATGACTATAAATGTTTCTGCGCAAATTCAGCAATTGCATGAATTGCAACAAAAAAATCTGAAAGCATTAGCAGAACAATCACATCAATTACAAGCGGCACAACAAAATTGGAATGCAAGAATGCAAACTCACCAATCAAGTTGGAATCCAATGGCACAACAACAACATCATCAACAATCACTAAATTGGAATTCCACGATTCAACAACAGCCACAACAACAAATAGGGTGGAGTCTACCCATTGGTAATCCACCTGAACCGATATATCCCTCTATCCCGGGAGTTACCAGAATACCTCCAGCGACGTCGATGATGATGCAAGGAAGAACCGGGAATAGTGGAGGAAGAGGAAATACATTTCAATCAACATTTGAAAACAATCAATCATCGTAATATTACTTATTAACAATATGACACGTGGTGTGTACGATATTTGTTTACGTATGGATTAAATCTTATTTATCATCGGGAAAGTAATATATTTATATTATATGCTTTTAAATATATTGCCACTTGTTCATGCAGACTAAGATAACTTAGATTATTATTTATAATACTATTGTATAACATAGCCCTTTATGTAACATCAACACTTAAAACATACACATGACATATTCCTAATTATGTATTATGCTGACATAAAAATTTTCCCGCTTATCTTTTTTGGATATGGATGTCTACCCCCACACATATACTTTATATATATGACTACAGCTACATACTTATTTAGACTCAATACCGATTTAATCGAGATTCCAATACCTGTACGCGTGTATAAAAGTGTATATACATAGAAACATATAAATGATAGATAAAATATATCGGGCAGGAATCGGGGACATTATATATCTACATATACATATACATTACCTCACACGGTAATCATCACTAAGAACAATAATAAATTAGAGTTACATATATAGTTTCAATATGAGGCCTGCATCTAAGCAGGCAAACAATCAGTTTTTTTTTAATATTATTCGTTTACCTGCAACTGATAAATCCAGGTTCAGTCGGTGATGCTGCAACGCATCGAACGATCCCAGCATGTCCTTTATTCATTATTCATCTCGGCCGTTATTATTCTCAAATAATATATATTGATAGAAAAATAAATTCTTTTACTTACCAGACCATTGCTTTATTAGTTCGCCTGTTCGAGTGTCCCAACAGACGACATTGTTTGTGGTTTCGTCGCTACTCAGAACGTAATCTTCATTATTTGTAAAAGTTGATTGTAATGCGTGATTCTAAAAGATGTTCAAAAAAAATAAAAATACACGCACATACACACACACACGCAGAGGTATAATTAATTTACTTGTTGCACCGCTCCCTTGTATTCCATCACGCATTTACCGCTTCCCGTGTCCCATAGTCGTAACACAGAATCCTTCCCACCAGACAACACAAACCTTCCATTACGCGAAAACTGCACGCTTGATACAGTAGCACTATCATGAGCTTTTTCGATTGTGCGCTGACATCTCCCGCTTACAACATCCCAGATTTTAATACTGCCGTCTAATGAAGACGTGACAAATTGTCCGCCATTATGCACAAATCGAACCTTTTTTTTAATTAACATATAAATACAATTATTAATATCTAGAATTGATGGTTTAATAAATAAATTTGTAGTTTTTATAGTTACCTTTGTTATTCCGCCTTGATGAAGATCAGATTGATTGCTGGATGCTGTGTAGCATTGGAATTTTTTAACATCGTATATTCTCACGGATTCATGATCAGTACCTAAATAATTATATAGAAACTGGGTTTATTATCTCGAGTCTACAATTTTGGAAGTTTGATTGAAATCTAACCTGCTAGTATAAAATCACCCGATGGATGAAATGCTATCGATCGTACTACATGTGTATCCTAACAAAAAAAATCTAAATGCAGCACAAATAGCAAATATAAAAAAAAACAAATGGGAATTCACATGTAGCTAATCATACTTGTAAGTATCGAAACGATCGCTTAACGCCCGGTTTCGAAAGATCAAATAACTTTATACTTTGATCTTCTGAGCATGATGCGAGAACCAGTCCATTAGGGTGAAAAGATAAATCATTTACAGCCTAAACAAATAAAATTATTAAAAAAAAACTTTAAACTAGACACACATGCTATTTATATATTTTTTGTAAATGAACTTACTGCCAAGTGATCGTATAATGTGCGTATAACAGGTCTATCTTCATCGGATCGACTATTCATTTTACTTGTATCAAGAACCTTGAGAGACGCATCAGCAGAACCAGTCGCTGCATATTTTCCTGATTTTTTTTTGATATGAAACAAATGAATATATTAAAAAATAATAAGATATGCATCGATAATTAATTAGATCTCATTCACCCATTTGATGCCTTATAATTTACTTTTTCTCTCTTTTTTCTTTAAACAAAACTCATCATACCATCACCACTAAAAATTGCACATGTAGAAGCAGCTCGATGAGTAGTTATGTACCATGTATTATAATTGGGCGGTGACTTAGTTTCTAGAACAAAATAGTCAGTTATTATAAAGATATTCCTAGAATATGAAAATGATAAGTTTAATGATTTAGTTAGTAATACCTGGGATATCATCCGGATCCATACTCATAAGACATTTAGAAACACCCGTATTAGTATAATGACTCTCTTCGACTGGTGATGATTCGTCTCCAATATCGTCATCGTCGTCATCGGGCATTATTAATGACGGGTGCATCTCTTCTTCCTCTATAATTTTTTTTTGATTTTTTAATCAGGAAAATAAAATTAAATCAAAGTTCATAATAAATCGAAACGAATTGTCGAAATAAACTCATTTAATGAATGTGGAAGACATGTTAGATTTGTTTTCTTTCCGTTGAAGTAATAAATAATGGACCTTGTTCTTTAGCAATGTACAGTAACTCCGATAATCGCGAACTCGGTGTCAGATCAATCGGGCTATCTGTTTGAGCTGCGACTACTTGTGCAAGCGAGGTGTATCCATAGTGACAGAGCTGGCTTTTGGCGATATTATTTTATAAATATATGCGTAATTTGGATTGGGATTTTTGACGTGTTAGATTTGACGAAAGTATCGTAAATCGTGAAAGGATCCAAACATAAAAAGAAGAAAGAAATTAAAAGGAATAAAGCATAATTATTCACACAGATAGATAAATAATAGAGAAATCAATAGATCAGTTAATTTTTATTTAGGATTGATCATTTGAAAAAAAAATAATTTCTTTATTTTAGGCTTTTAAGACTATACAAGTTCTTTATTTCACTATTTATTTCACAACGAGTAAATTGCGCTATCCCAAAATCAACATTGTAAAAATGAATTAGATTGTTAAAAGTAAAGGTCAAGCTCAGCATTACCTCACAATCAATGGAATAACTTCTTCTTGTGGAAGAGTAGGTGGATCCATTTGTAAGATTCGATAAAAAAATAAATTAAACGTGCAATATGTATTGAATGCTCTTAATTCAGGCCAAAGAGATGTGCATAATCCTAATACTGGTTAAAATTATCGTATATATATATATTTGTGACCAGATAAGATGATGTTGATCTTTGGTCTTTAAATTGAAAAATGGAAAAAGAGATTCTGGAAGTTGGCTTGATAGGGTTGGGTGATATGGGTTTGATGTATGCGAGACAGATAGTAAAAGCCGGTTGGAAGAGGTGTGTTAAAAGAAACGAAAGAACTCGAGAGGGTGCAAGACGTATTTGAGAGATAAGTATATATATCGAAATTTGAAATCTTTACTATTTAGAGTGAATGTGTGTGATATTCCATCCCGATTTCCGCAACTCAAGGAACAATTGAAAGGCGAGTTGAATTTATGCTAATAAAAAAATAAATCAATAAAAAATATTAATCTTAATTATGATTTTGTTGTCTTCGGATAAATCTAAATAATATACAGATAGTGGTATGAATGTATTGTTGGATGGACATGCAGTATCACGAAGAAGTGATTTCATCATTTATTCGGTGGAAGCAGAAAATGTCGATAAAGTCGTAGGAATGTATGGCCCGTGTAAGTCAAATTCACATTTTCATATTATAGAAGGTCATTTTACTTACGAGAGAGGCCCCTTCCTTCCTTCCTTCCTTCAAATTATTAATTAATTTTTTCTATCAAAAAGCAACAAAAATTGGTGCAGTTGTCGGTGGTCAGGTAATCATAAAAACTATTATTGTCGTTGCTGCTGTTGCCGTTTAAAAACATACGATATTTGAGGGAATTACGAATTAAACAAATAATAATAATAGATTTTTTGATGATGACCACCCGATGATATCATATGAAAGTTTAGACATCCGTAAAAGAACCGGAAATTCTGGCATTCGAGAAACATTTACCGGATGATGTGCATATTGTGTCATTTCATTCTCTTCATGGACCAACTGTTGACTCGAAAGATCAACCTTTGGTATGTTTTTTTTTTTGTTATTTTATGTACGTTTTTTATTTATAACCTTTTGGTAATATACTTACAATAATCGTTAAAATGCCAATAAATTTATTTTTAAAAGGTACTGATCCAGCATCGGGCATCAAAAGAAAAATTCGAAATTGTGAAACGTGTCTTGTCGTGTTTAGGATCGCGCATGGTCGAATTGTCATATAAAGAACATGATCGTATTACTGCTGATACGCAGGCTGTTACTCACGTTGCTTTCCTAAGGTTTACATATAAATCAATCACATAATATTCCGACTTTTATGATTATTAATAAAATATTGTTTATGATTTTCTTAAAATAAAGTATGGGAACTGCATGGAAGACTCAACAGCAATTTCCGGTAATTAATTTTCTTATAGTATCGATTAAAAGAAAGTGAATTAAATAAAAGCTTTTTTTATTTGTATATATTCTTGTAGTGGGAGACTCCACAATACGTGGGTGGAATCGAGAATGTCAAGGTGAATATGGCATTGAGAATTTACTCCAACAAATGGCATGTTTACGCAGGTATTGTATTTTAGTAAAATATGTGTGTTTATGATTTTTCGTGTGTGAATATTTAATGAAACTATATATATAGGACTTGCCATAATGAATCCAAGCGCCAAAGTTCAAGTTCATCAATACGCGCAATCTGTGTCCGATCTATTTAAATTGATGATTCAAGAAAAGGAAGAAGAATTTTCAAAGCGTGTTAAAAAGGTAAAATATGCAATACTCAAACGTATCCATCACAAAATGCCAAATCAAAATGACATGATTAATTCTGTTTATTATTTAGGCTGGAGATTTTATTTTCCGAAAAGTGATTGGAGATCGTGAACCAATTCTTCTATCGGATTTGTATCTTGACAAATATTCATTGTCGATTGTACCGAAAGAGAAACGAAAACCTAATTCTCATCTGTCGTTATTAGCAATGGTAAATAGTAAATACAAATCATGCTCAAAATCGATAATAATCTCGACTCATTATTTATAGACGGATTGTTGGTACACTCTGGGAATCAATCCTTACGAACACTTGGTGTGTCAAACACCTTTATTTAGACTTTGGACGTATGTATATTATTTACTTCTTCAATTATTGTTTTATTCTTCCTCTTAATCATTATCGACAAACATCCCATATATACAACATCAGTGGAATAACCGAATATCTATTTCGAAACACCGAAATGCTAGAAGAATCAATTCGATCAGCATTATACAATAAAGACATTCGCGCTGATGATATGGAGTTCTATAGCGCGTCAAAAGGATGGGCCGAGTGCGTAGGTATTGGAAATATGACCGCGTATAAAGTGAGATTCGAATCGACTGCCCAATTTTTTGAGTCAAGGTATATTATAATAAATATTATTATTAGTTTACGGTATACTATAATTAAATATATACTAACATTCTATAAAAACAATGACATAATAGATTTGAAGAAAATAATAAACTTGGCAAAGAAATGATCAATTTGATTACGAATAAGACGCATAATGAATGAATGAACGAGTTTATTATTTAGGCTGATTTAGCCAATTAATCATTTATTATTACCCAAAACTAATTTGGGGGAATAGTCGAATAAAAGCAAAATCATTTATTTTATTTAAATTTTAAGGATTTTCATTGCCTTCCACTTTTTTCTTTTCCGATCCAAATCCTCTAAATATCTGAGCACGAATCTCCGGATCGACAAACATCCAAGCTTTCAAAAACTCTAAATCCTGGTGTCCACGAACAACTAGTCTCCCTAATTCCTCTATATCTTTTTCCTCGCGATATAGTTCGAATAACTCACGAACGTTGAATTTGGTTTTTTCGCGTAAATAATGAAACGGGAATTGTTTGGGATTTCGTGTAAATCGAAGTGTGGTGCGGTATAGGTGAAGGGAAGGGAGATGGGGTGGTTGTGGATGTACATAATGCGATCGATTGATTATTATATTCTGTTGATAGATTTTCTTGTTAAAGTTTCATCGTGTGGAACGTTACTTTCACACATAGATGACGATCTAGTTAATTACTTGAAATTCGGCAGCTGTACTTTTTTGCGAAAATGCCACATCGCCCAAAAATTATTTAACAATTAACACGAAACCAAATCAAATCAATCTCAATGTAAAAAGATAAAATTCTTTTTGTTTCTCCAGGATAGATGTTTTTCACTTTCATGTCGGGAAGTCAATACTTATAGATTGATACACCCGAAAATGAAAAAATATTCACCTTGACTTTATCCATCGCGATAGTTTCGGACGAACAGATAAATTGGGATATTATCAAGTAGTACAATATATAACGATAAGGTAAAGGGGTCAAAAAAACATGCTTAAAACAAATAAAAAAGAGATATAATATGGCAATAATATTGTCAATATGTGCTTAAGATTTGTATATATTTATATTTAAACACCACAATACCAACCTCGCCTTTTACCTTATATATATGTCTGTTTTGTTTCTTTACACTTCAAACCTAATAATAATCTTGACTATATAAAATTAACTGCTAACACTCGCTGAATTCCAAAATATGGTGTTTCTAGTAGTTTTAGATCACGTAAGAGAGTCTACAATGTTTCCTCTCAAAAAAAATGCATTTTTATTTGATAGTTATTAATTAATATGGATAATAGACAAAAATATGGCTATCAATAGCCACCGCGTTATCACTTAACTACTTAAGAGATTTTCACGTGATATATACAATTTTAGGCGCATTAATTACCACTATAATAGGTTTAATGATTGTTTGTCGGTTGCTCGCTTTCTAATGATTTTTTTTGCTTGCTTGACTAATTTAATCAATCTCATCAAAAAATAGCCAAAATTCTTAAGTTAATAATTCGCCAACCACGTCCAAATCGATCATTGCCACCAACAACTAACGGTAGTCTTAATAGCAGTGATAATAAAGATGACAAAAATCCTCTAGTAAAATTAAACCATTACGGAATGCCATCAACCCATTCTTCCTCAATAATGTTTTTTGCCACTTACATCGCTCTCCATTTATTCGCCAAAAACTTAGATTTCTCCGCCACCCTAACAATACTTGTAATCCTTGTGATGACTGCACTTTCTGTCGTGTGGTCACGTGTTGAATTGGGTCATCACACAAGAGAACAAGTCTTGGCTGGGATGACGTTGGGTTTGACATGCGCTTTTACATGGAATTTGTGGTGGTGGGAGTGGTGGTGGCCTTGGTTGTTTGCTAGAGATTTGGGAGGTAAACTTGGGTGGCGGGAGATCCAAATTTTTGCTGAATCGGTTACTGGATAGGATGTTTTTTTGAATGATATTGAAAGGAATAATATCAATAATATATTGTAAACCTTGTATTTGTAAATTTTATAGGTAGTGATCGAATTAAATTAATTAATAGAAGTTCTATCAAAAACACTACAAGAAAAATAAATATCTAAATATGTTCTATTAAAAATCGTACATTTTAATAAATTATAATATATTGTAAAAATCCCATTATTTTTCGCGCCACCCATACTATTATATAATAATGTAATTGGAAATTTAGTTTATTATACCCCAGATGGGACATATTTTCCGTCCACGCTCAGGAAATTGACTAGTTTCTCGTGAACTTCCACCTGAAACGGGGAAAACGGAACTTTTTCACCATCGATGCTGATTATGCCTTCTTGAGATTTTGGCGTTACTCTGTATGCTTTCACTTTATAATAATCAATCTGTAGATATGTATAATAAATATTGGTAGGTAGATATCAACCAAAAAATCTTTAACAAAAAATTCACGAATTCTCCAAATATATTTTAGAAAAAATATCTCCTCTCACTTACCATCTTCGTATCTATATGAGTCCCTTTATCAATCTTTCCAAGGACTTCAATAGACTGAAATTTCGTCAGCTTATCTTTCCACCCAATACACATATCCACGTTTCCATCAGCTGGCAAAGCACACGGAAAGAAAAGTGCTCCTTTTGACATCCAAGGCGCTTTGCCCGCGTAGAATAAACAAATATCGTCGGTGAAGACGGACCAGTCATCAGGAACTGGGTCATTGATGCTGCCGTACACATCTACAATGCTGCCGTACACATGATTATTTGTATCGCTGATGTCGTTTTCAGTAGTGCTATTATTATTTTCATTTGTTGATGATTCGTTGTTATTATATGAGTTTCGATATTGTTCTTTTATTACCGAAAGATCTTTTTCGCTGAGTTTTACCGCAAGTTCGCATGGGTATCGACGGCCTTGCATGATACATTTTAGTGAGCCATATGTAAATCGAGTATCGCCCATCCATCTTTTTAATTTCGAGACGAATTTTATTAATAAACACACTTTCTCTTTTCTAAAAATTTATTAGAGATATTATCATCACACCTCAAATGTTCAGTTCCTATATCCAAGTCCGCAATGATACCGAAACTCTGTGATAGAAAAGAGAAATAACGGGTATCTCCTTGTTGAACTGAACACACATCAGCTTTAAGTGGCTTCCCTAAAATTAGTTGAGATTGAGTTTAATCGTTATGGTAATCAATCAACGAGCTTTCACAACTGCACAAGGAAAATAACAAAATACCTTTAATTACATTAAGTGCAGCATGTGAAGGGCTCAGTCCTTTCGTTTCTCCCAATAGACAGATGCTTAGTGCATTCCCACTTCCTACATTTGAATCCAATATAAATTAATACAGTGAAAACCAGACATTTTTGGCATCTAAAAAACAATTACCTCCTGGAATAACACCCAATGGGATATCCAGATGCTTTCCATCGTCTCGTGTCAATAGTCCATTTACTACCTCGTGAACTATGCCGTCTCCGCTAATCACAACTATGGCATCGAACGTGCTCAAATCTAAGCTTTTTGCGAGATCTCGCGCGTGGTTTCTTTGTTCTGTGTCTATTAGTTTCAGCAAGTTACAATAATCCAACATAAAATATTACATCTGAAATATTCGGGTTACGACTTACATATGGCATCGAAAGTACATTGAGCCTTCTCAAATATCGGTCGAACTTGACTCTCATAAATCTTTTTAGCTTTTCCAGTGCCACTGAATGGATTTATGATCACCTTTAAATGTTTCGATTTTTTGATACCTAAAAAGAAGATTAGTCATTGTTTATACATATGAATAAATACCGAAAGATTTAAAAGAAAACTTCTATCAACAAATTTAAGCTAACCTTTATAAACTTCAGCATTCATTGCCTCAGCCCACGATTTCGCGGCATCATGATCAAGAGGATCAAAGATAAAGGACTTCTGTTTTAGATTCTTGCTGGTTTCTTTTGGGAGAAGACAGTCCACGACGACTTTGTGCGATTGGTCGTATGCGACGAAAAGAATGTATCTATAATAATTTGCATGAATTCTCTATCTCTTTCTTTTCCTTTTGAAAAAACCATCATGATAATTTTTTTTCTTTCATATTATTCCGCTAAAGAATCGAGGAAATATGTTCATTATCATGAAATAACAAGTATGACTTACAAGCTTGGTAGAGGATGCCTAAAAGTAAAAGAACAAAAAAGAATGAGATTCTGCAAGAAAATACTCCAGATAAAGAAAAAGGCAAAATACCAATGCATCGCAGTGACTTTCTGCCCATCCTCATGTTCCAAAAACAACGAATCGCCTTCAAATGAGAGTTGTCCATTAGCATGGCCGGACATAGGTCCGTGCATTTTCACTTTTAACACTAGTGGATTCGCCATCGAATTTTTGTTTTATTTATAAAATAATTAATATGATCGAGTAGAACCAAAACGAAATCTGATGCATTTCATTAAGCTAGTGTAAAAATTGAATTGATGTGCGCTGTGGCATGCACACACAATGGTCAACGCACATTAGATTTAAACACAGTAGATCAATTTTGTACATATGTTGCAACAATCATTTCTCAATCGTCGCTATTTACAACAGATAATTGACTAACTAACTACATAGAATATGATATATATATAAAAGAAAACATGAAAAGAAAGATGATTCCCGTCAACTTTAAATCGATCATCCTACCAACCAACTACATCCTCTCGTCATTCTGATTTCAAATTTAATACATGCTATCATTACGGAATGTTCTCTCGGATGATATTTAATATATCCATCCTATATCGATATTACTATTATTATTATTATTATTATTATTATTATTATTATTATTATTATTATTATTATTATTATTATTATTATTATTATTATTGGCTGATGAATAATATGTGAATAATACTAAAGTACCCAACAAATCATCTCCTTATTAACTAACATACTTCAACAAGAACAAGAACAATATTGAATGTAAGATTAAAATAAAAAATCTCATCAAATATTCGCATGGAAATGTCCTCTAAAATATCGAATGAGACCAAAGGACAAATATAAATATTAATATATTAAAAAATAACATGAATTTTGTGTGTTTGTGTGTATATGTGGAACAATGAACAAGGAAGATTATTTAATTAACAAGAGGTGGAGGAATAAGAATAATAGAATAAGTAGTAGAGAAAAGGTAGCAGCAGAATACAAGCCGTCCAAGACTGATAATGGGGAAGAGCCATAGACCCACATCCATTATCAGTTACTTGTTAATACTTTGATTACATGGAGTATTTATTAATTGATTTAATTATTGAGTTGAGTTGAGTTGAGTTGATTTGATTTGATTGGTTGATTGATCGATCGATTTTGTTCATACAAAGTATAATGACAAGCTAACGACTATTGCTGCATCACATTTCGGATTTTCAAAATATTATTAAATGAGTGATCCTCCATACAAATATGTATCATTTTGTTTTTGTGATCTAGTTTTTGCCGCAAGAAGACTGGTGTCGCTTCCAAGCATCCTTTCGACTAAATGGTTTCTGACAGGCGTTACATTCATGAACCTTTTCTCCTTTGTGAATCCCGTTAATGTGTCGTTTAAGATCGTGTTTTCGTGTGAATCTTGATCCACAGCTCGGGAAATCACATGCGAATGGTTTGACTCGATTTGGGTCGTGAGTTGATTCGTGTGTTTGCATATTGAATTTTCTTTGGAAACCGCGACCACATTTGGAACATACGTAAGTTTTGCCATTAGCATCATCGGGCTCTGAATCTCCTTCCTGGTCAATTTCCATGGATCCATCGTCACTTTTTCTTCTTTTTCGAGGTGCCTCTTGTTTTTGATCCTCGTCCGGACGAGGTCTAATTGGCACCGGACGAGGATTTGTTTGATCGGAGAGAACAGTGGTGACAGGAGATGTGTTCATAACGGTGGTCTTCGAACTTTCCTCTTGTCCATCATCTTGAATGATTGTAGACAAGTCCACATCTCCAATAATTTTTTCTTCGGTTGGCTTATCGACTGTATTAGTTGGTGATACAGAAGCCATGTTTATGGTAAGTGTAGAAGAAGGAGATATGAAATTGAGTTCAGCGAAAGGATTTGATACTCTTGGTCGTTTAGGTTTATTTAACAACGTAGATTTTTCGATACTAGGAGTTGAGGATGACGTAATGTTATTAATATTATTCGAATTCAAAGCAGCTTCTTCTGTGAATGTCGATAGAGGACCAGTATAAGGAGTATTTACTGCGGTCGAAGGAGCAGTTGATAAAATCTCAGAGGAATAACTGGGAGTCTGTTCAACTCTTGGCGATGTTGAAGCCAACGGGGGGAAAAAACTAGCAGGAGTATCAATTAATATTGGCGAACTGAGATAAGTTAATTCCGGCGATATGATAATACTGTCTGTGATTGAATTGGTAGTTGATTGTCTTGTTGACAATCCACCTCCTAATTGAGATGGTACAACTGGTGGATTCGGATGTAAATCAAATCTACTCAAAGATGGCGAAGTCGGAGTTGTAATAATAGGTGAAAAAAAGAGAAAATTGTTGTTGATAGGGTTCGAGAAATCGTCACCGGTAGCGCCTATATATGGAGTTGTCGTGGCTGAATAAAAACCAGGAGCAATAGAATTTCGATGATGACGATTTCTTTGAATCGAGCCTGGAAAAGAGTTTCCCAAGTTACTCAAGTGAGGAGTCGTCGTAACGGAATTATATCCACCGTATACAAAATTGTTAATATTATTATTATTATTGTTGTTGTTATTATTATTATTATTATTATTATTATTATTATTATTATTACTAAAGTCGTCTAAACTAGCGAAGAATGGTGTAGTTGTAGCGGACGCAATGGTGTATAGTGAATTATTAGTATAGTGTTGATTACTAATATTGTTATTGATATTATTGTTGTTTATAGAGACGTGATCAACAGGAGTATCAACATAAATAAGATCCTCGTCGCCGTCTTCGACGTTACTAAAATTCTCGTGTGGTTTATGATATGGAGTGGTTGTAGCAGTAAGCGGAAAGAGACTATATAAGTCGCCGTTATGATCGTTATTGTCGTTATGATCGAATGCAGCAACCGGAGCACCGTGATTTACGCTGAAAGAATCATTAATTTCACCGATGGTGAGATCATTAATAGATTCTTCATTACTATTACTATAAGTGTTATTAATAAAATTATTATCACTACTACTGTTAAAGATAATAAAGTCTCCGGAATTATCGTTGTTATCGTTGTTGCTATTTTGATCGTAGACGTATGTCAAAGGGAATGTAGTCATTGAATTTTCAAAAATGGTGTTTACGAGTTTTGTTGATGTCGTTGTTGTCGTCGTTGTTGTTGATATTGACGAAATAGTGTTAATTAAAAAGAATTAAATTGTTCCGGTGGGATTTTGTTATTGAATGTTGCTGATGGAATGGTTATTGATAAAGCTTTGAAAGGTCCTGATAATAAATAGATTAATTCATTTAGTAATATCATTTACGAAATAGTAATTGAAAATAATATTATTTATGAAATAATAATAATGTGATGTATCAAAGGAACCTACTTCTATAAAGCTTCGTGCTTTTGCTGAGAGCAAAAAGCTCCAAGTATCTGATAGCAAAAGTAAAGGAAGATAAGGAATGAAGAAAAATGTCGAGCTCTATTTCTCTATAAATTTGGTCGTCTTTTGTTCTCTATATTGTTACTACTATTATTATTGTTGTTATTATTTAAGGTAATATATTGAGTGGAATCTTTTTCGTGATAAATCCCGAAATACCACTAATGTAATATAGACTATAACTTAACTAGTATACAAAATCTGTATGACGTTTTTTTCGTGTTGGAAAAATCCTCCTTCTCCCAAATGATATTTACAATATATACATACAATTGGAATCGTTTAGGAGTGGTAGAGGAGAAATAAAAAATGAAAAATAAAAATGTGTTTTTTTCTCTCGCGCTCTCCTTTTTTCATGTAAAATATGTTAACGAGGCAAATAGTAAAGATAAGTGGTGAAAAGTGGTAGAGGAAGAGAGAAGAAAAATTTGGGTAAGACTTGTTTAATTTATACAAATACTGACTATAACGGTAATATATTATTTATTGTAAAATAAAGTAATAAATATTTATTTTATTATTAACTGTTGATTTTTACGATTTAATCGATGATAATAATAATAATAATAATAATAATAATAATAATTACTGATTAATCACATCCATAAAAATAGTTGTGTATATATTAAAGAGCGAAAAAGAAATAATTATTTGGAGGGGTTGTGATGATAGTAAAAATAACTTCATTTATGTGACTTAATAAGAAAGTGATATTTTTACATCACATTGATTGATTTGATTGATAGTTAGTTAGTAGTTACACTATGGATTATAACTCCGAAAAAAAACGATTCGACAAAAAATCGTTGGGTTTACTTCTAATACTGTAAATTCGGATTGCTCGAGTAGCAAGTTGAATAGATTTTCTATTGAAAGAGACAGAATCTATTTCAAACATCAAACCAACTAATGAAACGCCCCCTTCAAATTTGAGGTATATATCTTGATCGGAATTTTCCCTTTTGTCTGACTCACCCCCCATGGAAATTTAAAAGAAGATCAAACACTTTTGTCTCATACACACTTTCTAACGCCATTTTATGAGGCTGTGTTGATATTGATATTATTTTTATGTTGTCAATTATAGTTTGACTAATCAAAGACAGACGGTCGGTCTTTAATTAATTCATAAGTAGCGTCGTAATTAGGTGCATAAAAAAGAAGTTCTGTGTAGAATGGACAGAACCAATTAAATGGGGGGGTAAAAGATCAAATTAATTTGTCTGTCTCTCTTCTGAGGACTTGTACAATCAATCGAGAGACGTTCAAGCAGCATAAATTAATAGTGGCGTCGTCATTTATGATAAAACTGAACTAACCTAATAATCATATTTGTGAATATATGCTTATCCATCCATGCATGGTTTTTGTCGTATGACTGACAATAACTACTGCGGTATTAAGTCTAGACAAGACATTGATTGTGCGCAGTAAAAGTCTAAGGTCGCACACGAACTTTTCAAGTGTGATAATTGTGACAACGATAATAAATGGGCTTGGTAGCACACATGTACCAATGTATATGAAATGTGTGCTACTTTCGCTCTTCGATTATGAAATGGGATAGTCTAATTTTATGATAGTCTAATTTTATCACTGTATATATGATTGATTGATTCCGCACATTTTCTTTCTATTTTTGGAAAAAAAAATTCGAGTACAGTAATTAAATTTGTGTGTTATTATGGATGGATGTTTAAACGATGTTTTTTATTTTATGACAACAATTGTAAGCTCTTTACATAAACTGACACGTATATTTGAGCGACATAGAATACTTATCATTTAACACAAGAAGATTAATGTTCCCTCTCATGGCTTCAAATCACGTATCGGAGTGAGGCTCCGATATGCGGTATGTATATCAATATGTATTGGTAACCCTTCCTTTCTTCCTATGATAGAAATTTTGAAATCTTTTAATATTATGAATGAGATTTTTTTTGTTGTCGCTGTGATCAACAACGATTATTCGTTGAAATTTCTACCAACACAAAATTTCGGTTATTACACATAAAATTATTTCTTAGTGGGTGACACAAATAAAATTATGTTTCATTGTATCGATTCATTTATTTGAATGCTTTATTCAAGATTACTAATAGATAAACAGTAAATTCGATCAATTATTGATGTTTTTCCATTTAAGGAAATTGCACAAAGAACAGATGATTTGTCGTGGTAGCAGAGGTGTGTGTTGAATTGACGAAGACTGTCATCATTTTAAAAACAAAAGAACGTTACGAGTTTGATACAACTAGCAAAACTTGCTTAGAAAAAAAGGATCCGCAGTATTTGTGTTTCGCGTGCCTTTTATCGTTATCGCTATGACGTCTGTTGTGTATGCGTGAAAAAATCACATCAAAACTATTGCATCGCATACATTTATTTTTTTTATTAGGATAACATTATTATTATTTTTTATTAAAGTGATAATACAGAAAAAAAGTGGTGACAATTACGATGAAGTCTCTACTAATCAAAGTATGTTTTTTCTTTGTTATTTCATTCATTCTATTATGGTATAATTGAATTCGGCGTTGATGGTGATGAGATGTTAGTGATGATATGTATGCATGACGCGCGTAACGTTTACATATATTTGTAAAAAAAAAGAATCTCTTGGAACAAAAAAATTCAACCACAAAAAAAGACGCGTAATTTTGTGAGAACTAGATTATTAAAGCAGCCGACTACTCTCGAATCTTCTAGTACTTATCGTCGATAATTAATTCTACAGAGATGAGACAATTAACCAATTTCGCATGTGTACGATACATAACATCTTGCCTCACTAGATTTTGTCGCCACAAAATTCTTTTTGGATTGCTTTTGAGATATTTTCGCCACCTTTCTTAATGAACGCCTCCTCATCCATACACAATGGCTGCATAAGAACGCAAAAAGTATTAGCCACTATGCACGTAATATTATTGAGGTTGTACTTCCCAGGTTTTGTTTTATTTTTGTATTGTATGCCAAATCAAAAGACGATCCAATGTTCTTGGCTCATATCAGATATATCAATACTTGCATTATTAAAGAGATCATTTTGTTGGCTGTTTTAGGAAATCATTATCACATGCGCGTTCTCGTCACATAATTAGCAAATCCTTGAATGGCGAATAGATAAGCATAAAATGAGTTTTACTTATGTTTAAAATTATGCATGATTTCCCAAATAATAATAACAATAATAGAATAATCGTGTTTCATGATCATCATTACATAGAATGTAAACACAATTTCTTGCCAAGAATCAGTTTTCTCAGTACTGTTTCTTGATGTTACTTGGATAAATTGTCCAAGACTCTTCTTGTAAGTTAATCTGCGGAAAAATAGCTAAACTTTTTATCCAGATTCGTTTTATCCAGAAAACAATTGGAGCTCAACAGATCATCTGCTTGTATTATTAAAAAAATACAATTTAAGTAATGAAATTTTTAGGAACTAGCAATTGATTTTTTCATAATTGCGGCCCGCATTTTGTGTTTGGATGTTCACTTGCCAATGTGAGAAGAGCTTTTTGTCTGTCATCATTTTACAACTAGAATCATTATCGTTAATCATGAATTAGTTTTTACTATACCAAGCATACTGAGTTTTTGCTAATAAATTTGTAAATTAATACAATAATAAATAAGGACAATAAAACATTTAAAATGACAAGAATAATTGAAGAATCAAACAATTAAATAAATACATCAAAAGAGGGAATACAAGGTGTTAATCTAATAAATTCATTATTATAATCTACCAAATAATCACAGCGACAGCGCGTTGCGAAATCTTATATTTTGTAGCTTGACTATTCACCGAAATAACAAACAACAACTCGCTACGATCCGAATTAAGATAAACCGGTAAAACCACATCATCAGATTTAACAGCAGCCACGCCTTGTTTCAATACCCATCGTATCTGCGTGAGCTCAAGTTTGGTGGACGGAGCTGAGGTAAGTTGCAATTGATCATTTTCCCATCGTGCACCTTCTAATTTAAGGCCAGAGACAACAAACGCATCATCATCACCGCTCTTGTTGATGTCGACTTCCAGTCTGAGGTCTTCTAGTGACCAGACGTTCCTTTGTGCGACAGCTTGACGCGTGGCTGTTATGTAGGCTTCGGGCATGAATAAGCCACCGAGCCATACTTGCAAGTCTTGGAAGTTTGTTTCGTTGGTGATTGAGTCAAGTTGTTGCAGGCGGCTTTTGAAGTCCGCAATCCAGTGATTAAGGGATACGTTTTGAGGGATTTTATATTTGCGCCAGTGATCGGGAATTATGCCTATAATCGATCAAAAATATTTATAAGCATTAATTAATGTAATTTTTAAGGGGTTAATAATGATGAAATAATACTAACCTTTAGTCAAACAATTCAAAAGCATACGAAGGTGATTTGTCTGTTTAAGTTCTCCTTCACAGACTTTCTTGATATCATGTAAATCTTGTCGTATTTTTCCAAGGAGACTACGTCCAATTGAATTTTCACGATCAAAGAATCGGAATAATGGGTCTTTTATACTTTGAGCTGTTTTATTCATTTTAGGCATTTTCTGTACAATTCGAACGAACAAAAAAATAACTTAATAATAATTCGATAAAATAAAACATAGAATATAAAGGAATATTAACTAACCTCTGGCAAGATTTGTAACCAATTATCTACGGACACTACTAAAGCACGCATCCAAGCTGGTTGTGCAGATGCGCCAGGTTTTCCGGAACCTGATTCTTGAGAATAAGCGACTTCATCGTCATCAGAGAGACTCTTCATCTTGCGAACCTTTCCAAGCATACCCAAACCTTGAATAATGGGGGAATCTTTGTTAATTTCTTTTATCCATTGCAAATCACAAAAATAAGAGTAAATTAATAACATATACCTTGCGTAGTGGCCAATACTCTTTCTGCATTACTTGGTAATCCTAACCATGCAGGGGGTTCACGTTCTGGTAAATCATTAACCCATTTCAAGAAACGTTCCATCTTAGTACCTTCAGGAATAGTTAGTGTATTATCGTCATCAGCGTCAACTAATGGAAAATCTATATTATATGCTTCAGGAGTGAATAGAGAATTAACAAAAGACTCTAGAAGCCTCTTGTCGAATTCATTATCAATACGACCACCATAACCAGATGTTGTGATAAGAGTGCGAAGAGCATCCCATGGAATTTTTTCGGGTGCTATATTTGCTCTTCCTTGAGCTACCGAGTCTATCCAAGCGTCAATGGTGTTTATAGAGAAATCTTGATCGGAATCATTAAATTCGTAAATTTTGGTCCATCCAAGAGGAACATATCGGAGACGTTCTTGTACGATTGCATGTAGCCAAGCAAGAAGGAAATACAATCGGACACGTTCGCTAGGACCTTTGCTGAGACGACTAGGGGGAATGCCTTTAAGTGAGTCTTGGAGATTGGCTTTTATACCTGGTGGTGGTTCGAACATAAGAACTCGCGATAGACGCAAGAGGTTGACTGGTACTTTAGGATTAGTTTCCATGGTAAGGAATAAACGGAAGCTGTTGTGTGCTTTTAAGCTATGCAATTTCTTCTCCAACTGTCCAAGCCACGAAGGTGCTAAATGTACGTTCTTCAGTAGAACCCAACTGCCATTCTTAATTGCTGAAGCGATTGCTTGGTCTGCTAATGTGAAACCTTCTTGAGAGCCCATAGCGACAGATGTGCAACGAGCATTGACTTCCGCAACAAGATTATCGATACGATAACTAGCGTCATAACCGGGAACAGAGCAAAGAGAAATTGGAGTAGATGGATTGATTTCGTTCATTACCATTGCTTTAATATCAAGCTCTGTCTGATTAAGGAATCCATCATCAAATACGATGGCGACAAATGCAGCTGTAGCAGGTTGCAGTCTATCAGGTCGGAAACATTTGACAAGCAGTAATTTTCTCAATTGAACAACAACAGCTAATAATAAAGTATTGGATTTTAGAAATGTGTACTCGCAAAGAAAATGCATGAAGTAAAAATGTATAAATTATAACAACTTACAAGGCAAGCTAGGATCCCAACAAACAGGTACATGCTTTTCTGCGGAATCAGCTTCAATGAAATCGCTCCAGTCTTCTTCTTGTCGAGTAATATGCGATATAAGATTTGAGAAGCAAGGTAATGCTGTATACTCTTTAATACGAGCGGCTTGGTCATTATCGATAAGGTCATCGGGCAATCCTAATTCATGAGCGGACACCTTAGTGCCAGGTACAACATCACCACCATTCAGCAAGAAATCGTACTCTGTCTCGTCGATTTGATGTTGATCTCCACGAATTTTAATTTGAGATAGTAAAAGAGCAAAAGTAATATAGTCTTCATGTAATAGTGCACGTGTTACACGATGGAAAGTTACATTGAATAGGTCACGTGTGAGGATTCTCAACCTTTGAGAATTTTCGGTGACCTCTCTGAGATTTGGATTTTCATGAAGAATGTACTCGAAAATTTCGTAAAAGTATTCTAGAGAGAATTGATAGAAATGGTGAAGAAGATTAAGTTGTTCCATGACGAAGAATACAGAACTACATGCTTGTGCAAGGGGAGTATATTCTGCGGTGACTTGTTCGACTTCTTGCATAATAGTGTCTGTTTCCTCTACTTTACGAGTGATTTCGGCTGCTTCTTTCTTTAAGGTCTCGAGAGTATCAAGAACTTTAGCATCGTCCAAAATATTTCCTTTTGATTCGTTCAATGCTTGCAAAAGAGATTTTTCAAGATGCCGTAATTTCAATTTAAATTCGCCTTGTAACTTGATTAGATCAGTTCTTCGCTTATCGGTGTCTGGACGTTCAACTTTAAGAACTTGATTCAAACATTGGCTCTGTAAACTGCCACGGGTGACGGTGAAATTGACAAAGGTCACACGACTGCATATATCTGGTGGGAAATTGACTGATGGATCACGAGTTGAAAGGAATAATGTGAACGCGGGCGAGAAATCGATATCTTGACCACCCAAACGGATCAAAACACGACCTCCAGTTCGACGTAATTCTTTATTGAGAATTGGATTGATGATGGCATCGAGATGCTCGACATCTTGAATAAGTAATGGATTACCGAAACGAAGAGCACTTTCAAGATTTTTGATGAATGAATCATCCAAGAAACTGGTGACGGTAAGCTTTCTATCTTTATATTCGTTCATTAGGAAAGTTGAGGCTTGACCCGATGGATCGATAATAAGGGGATATCTGTTGAATCGTTTAAGCATGATTGCATTTTCTGTGCAAAGGTCATCGGCTGGAAGAGATTTAGCTTGCCAAGATAGACGATCATCAGCTGTCGATAAATATTCAGTCAAAGATAATTCTTGTTTAAATGAAATATTTGCATTCACTAAATGACTGGTCCATTTACTCAACAGAACCTCACGATATTGCTGATCAAAGTAACCGCCATAAGCAAGGAATGCAGCTGATAGTAAAACATCACCGACAATTGTACCCATTTGTGTTTCAAATGCTTGACTTCCTGTTTCCCACCGTTCTTTTTCAGAAGACAGACTGCCGAGAAGTGTCAAACTACGATCGACCTTATTTTTGACTTGTTCCATTTCACCCTTGATTGTTTGCGTTTGACTAATCAATTGTGCATATTCGTCTTTGTATCGTGCAATACTGCTCTCTAAATCGTTAATCATCTTTTCAATTGTGACAGCTCTTAATTTTGTGCTCTCTTGTTGTTTTTGTAAATCTGATACTTCATTACGTAATGGACCAACTCTATCGAGAATTTCCGAGAAGTTAACTTGTGCAATCACCCATTTGACTAATGGACCACAAGCTTTACTGGCTCTGTTCACTAACTCGTAATTATACGATGGTTTACTGAGATATTCATTCTTCATTTTCTCGCGAACAGGTTTGGTCATTCGCTTATCAGTGTCAAAGTTCACAATGCTAGTAATGAAATCGTCACTACGAATTGCAGTTTGTACCAATTTCCAGGTTTCACAAGGTCGTCCCAGTAAGGTGCAGACAGATGTCATTGCCATTTTCACAGGTTCCGGTGGATTACCCATAGATCGAACTTCAGTGAGTTGTTGTTTTTTGATACCTTGTACAGCTTTTTGGGCTTCTTGTACAGCCGGTTCAGCATTCGCCAAATCCCTTAATACTACTTCACGACGTTCATCAATATCTTTGGTCTGTTTTTCGAGGGCAACTTGAATTTGCTTAGAGGCTTCTTTTTTGTTTTCTGCTTCGTTTTGATCGGCTACCATTATTTTTAATTTTGCTTCTGCTTCGGCATTTTTAGCTTCTAATTCTTTATTTTTAATGGCCAGACTTTTTCGAAGTTCTTCGACTTTGATGACAGTATCACGTAATTTTTCAAGTCCAATATTCAAATGGCGCTGTTGTTCTTCCAAGTCTTCACGTTTCTCATTAAATAATCGTACATAATGATTAATAAAGTCAAGATAATGACGTGGTGTAACGTAATTGTATCGGCCTTGACGTTTGCTTAGTTTCGCGTTTATTTCGTATAACGATTGATGAACAAATACAAAAGCATTGACGATAGCAAAACGGTGTATCGGTGGCAGAGATAATGCACGATAAGCAACCGGGAAGTTTGCAGGTGGTGAATATGACGTGAGATCTAAATCCAGGTTGTTTGTGAATTCCATACCAACTTGGAAGAATGCTTGATCAGGCCAATCACCAAACCAATCCAATACACAACGATTAAACAAGGCTGGCGAGGTGGCTGCACGAGAGGCTAAACCTCCCTCGGGCGGATTCATTGTAAACACCACATGCAAATTCTTCATTACTTGTTGTGTAAACCATTTATACAATTCTTCGTGCGAGTCTAACATCAATCCTTCTCTCTGAGCTCCTTCTTTACATCCCGTCATCAAAGTGTTGTATTCGTCTCCTTCGAAAAGGCCAGGAACTTCAGCATTGGCCAAAAGTGTGTTCATACGTTCTAAGAAACCAGAATCTAATACATTTGATTCGTCCATAATGAAACATACTTTTTCGCCTTTACATCCAGCACGGCGTAACACAATTCTCAAATCTTCATCGAAATCTTCGCCAGTGTATTTATTATGTGCTTTAATTTGGAAAACACTTAGACCATTCATCCAAGCACAGAATCTTGAAAGTGTGGTTTTACCAGAGCCACTTACGCCAATTAATAGTAAATGACCTTGCATTTGTCGGAATACACGATCAATACGGAGAACATGGTCCAATACATCATTGAATAGCACTAATGGTACATCTAATTCTTCTTCGTAGAACACCTTAAGACGAGCTTTTACAAATTCACGTAGTTGTTCACGTTCCACAGGAATATAGAATTTATTAATCCAGTTAGAGAATAAAATTGGCCTGCTCAAAGCTTCTATTTGATTGAGACCAGGGAAATGCTTCAAAGCGATGGCGTCAATATTATCATCTGTCCATCTTTTTTCCTCTTCAGTTACAAGACGATCTTGGAACAAACGTAAAGCTTCATGGGCCCATATACGCACGAGACCTTCAAGCGATAAAGTTTCTAATGGTTTGATGGCCTCAAATATACCTCTCATCCATCGAGTTAATTCACGAGGTGAGTAAATATAATGAGCTTGAATATCAGGTGTAAAGTGTCTTTGTGACATCAAATAAAAGTCGACCATTGCAGCAGTGAGTGGCTCAGCATAAGCACGCAAGTTAGGAACCACTTTTAACATTGCTCGTGAGAAGGTGCCGTAAATTTGATTGAGAGAAAGTGATCCAGGATAATCGACCATCACCAAGGGAGCATGACGCATGAATCTATGAGTTAATGGTACACGACCAGGATCAGTAGGAGGATTGCATGCACCTACGAATTGGATACGTTCAAGTTTCACCCATGATTTATCTGAAGTTCTCCAGTATCCTCCATACTCGACTAATTGTCTAATGAAAGAGATAACACGTTGAGTGCCATATTTATCAGTAGCAGGTAAATTAATCTCGTCACAGAATAATACAATCCATCTGCCTATTACAATTGGCGATAACATAACACCATTAGGTGTCTTTCTATATTCACAGTATTGTTCAAATGTTTTTAATATTAATTCAGGAGTGGTAGCACTCGAGAAGTTGAGACCAATTACTTCCATGTCAGGTAATTTTCTAAGAGCACTGAATAATGTCATTGTTTTCCCGGAACCAGGGGGACCACAAAGTAAGAGAGGTTTATGTTCAGAAAGCCATGAATACAAAACTTCTTCATGTCGTACTGTGTCAACAGTCGGAATAACGACATCTGCTTCAGCGACAGTGTGAGTTTCAATTTCAATGGTAGGAACTTTTCCGGCCCAAGCAGTCCACTCAGCATTGTTCACTTGAACATCATAATCAATAATAGAAGATCCAGGTTGCGCTGGTGGCAAATCAATAGTTGTGATGCTGCGTACATATTCACCGAGTTTAGCACGTAAATCTAATTTACAATCACCCGAGAAACTCCAAATCACACAAAGTATGAGACGTCTTGATACATAATTTTCCAATAAATCCGCAGACATTGGGAAATCTGGGTGTTGTACATTGTATTCAATGACATTGCGCACTGTTTTATTGAGTAAAGAGAATAATGTGTTTAGTACACGCATTTGCGTGAAATCCATAATGTGCTCTAAAGATGCAGCGTGTTCAAGAGCCTTAGTCACGAAACCATCCTCAGTCATATGAGTTGCTAATATCTTGGCGATAGCACGTTGAGTGAGAATATTGGGTGAGGTGTTTTCCTCTGATAACTCATTTCTTCGCGACGAAGCAAGACCATCTTCCTCGGAATCATCCAAAGGTTGAGTTTTGAGGGTTTCCAAGTAGTTGTTATAAATCATGGACACTGTGATGACTTCTTCACTAAACCAAACCATACCACAACGACTAACTGTAGCTAATGTGGCATATTTCAAGTTTTCGACTTCAAACATAATACGAACATTGCCTGGTAAACCCAATCTTTCACCATTGGGCAAGGTAAGTAATCGATTGTCATCCAATACACTTTAAAGCAAATATTAAATTCTCGTTAGTATTCAATGGTTGTTGCAAAAATTTCAATAAAATGCATGCTTAGCTTACCTATTCAAATTTTCTACCCACTCTGGATCGACATCACCATCAAATATAATCCAATGTCGCTTATTTTTTTCACCACGAACATTATCAACAATTTTACGTAATATATGTGTAAATAGTCCGTCTGTCCATTCACGAGTAGTAGGATCGAGAGTACCATATAAAGCGTCTTTTGATACTGCCTTGGGATCAATAACGTATTCCATACCCTCAATACCTTGGACTTTTTCCAGGGCTTTCAATAGAACCTGCCATGCTTGAGATTTTCCTGAACCAGAAGGACCAACCATCATCAAACCGTGATGAATATTTTGAATTTGATAAAGTTGCAAAACTTTTTCCATCCACGAGTCACCAGGAACAAGACGACGTTCCTTACACACATTGATAATTTCATCTTTAAGTTGTTCCAGATCAACAGGAATATAATCAACCCCAGGGAATACATCCGCTAGCAGACTAGTTAATAGGTAAATATCCTCGGCGACCAATTTTGGAACAATAGTTTCACGAATACTTTGAATAACAATTTCTTGCTCGCCAATTGACTCCGAAATTTTTATAAGGTCTGATTCATCCTTCTCACCGGACTCGATTTGCTTTCTAAGATTTACCAGCCTTTCACGTTTCATATTACCAGCACTCACAAGCACACTTTTCAAGGCACGAAGACCAAAGTCATAATGCGCTTGCGGTGAAAGTTGTTCAGCACAAAGATTAAATAATGGGACAACTTTTGACGCAAGTGTTTCGGCAGTTCCAAATCCTTGAGAGTATAACATAACTTGTGCGATAAGCTCTCGATCTGGCTTGGTCATAGCAATACTTCGGAATAGTTTCTTTAGATTGTCAGGTAGATTTGAGCGACCGGCGTAGCCAGGATTCATAGTAATAAAGATACCTATTTAAAACAAAAAATTGTTTATATTTGATTAGGTAAACTACAAAATCAACTTTTATATAAACTGACAAAAGTTATAATAAAGTACCAGTATTTGTATTAACAACTAAATTCTTTCCGACAATTTCAACTTCTGCATTAGGATTATCCTTTACTGCCTTCAATCCGAGTTGAATAGTTTGAACTTGTTGCGAAACAGCAGACAAAATTCTTTCCTCGAGTCGATTAAATTCGTCAAAACAACCCCAAGCACCAACTTGACAAAGACCAACGAAAATACGACCCATAGCTTGGAAATCGAAATTCTCGTCACAGCAGAAGACAAGTACAAAACGACCAAGTTGAACACCTAAGGCTTTCACTGATTCAGTTTTTCCGGTGCCTAATAATAATATTGTTATTAGTATTGTTGAATTCAACTAAATTTTAAAATTTTATAAAAAGAATTACCTGCAGGTCCAAATGGCGAGCCTCCTAAACGGCTTTCCAAAGCTTGTGTAAGAGTAAGATAACATTGATCAGTGAGAGGTGTCTGTACAAGACGATCAGGGACACCAAGATATTCGTAGCCATAATAGAATTGTGCATTAGCCATATTGATAGTAAGCCTTGTTAATGGATCTTCAACATTTGGATTGAAGTAGAATCGCATCTGATAAAGCCATTCAAAATCTTTGGGTGATGATATTTTATTGTTTCGAAGTTGTCGAATAAGATCACGTTGATGCACAAGTTCAGTAATTAAATGTTCGCATTTCTTTCTTTTTGTGGAAGTTAAATCTTGAAGTACGGTCTCAGCCAATACTTTCAATGCACGAAGTACATATTGTAGAGATTCGGTCAATGGAGCATGATCATTACGGTCACCTTCGTAAATTGTGTTGAGAGCTTTGTCGACAGATTGAGTCCAAATGATTTGTGCAGCAACGACAACTAATTGGGATGGATATTTATCAATCCATTCAAGGAAAGTAGGAATTGATAGTTCTTCAGCAAGATAAAATGTATTCAAATCAGCGACAGCATCAGTCAGCCATTGTGCGAGTGATACTCGCATTTCTTTTTCTATCATGGTAAGCCAGTCGTTAATTTTTGGATTTTCTTTAATTGAAATTGGCGTTCTAAATACCACTTCTTCCCCTTCACGAGAAGCCATGCCCAATATCACGGTATTATCCTCGTTCAATATAATATTTGATACACCTGCAAACATTTTCTTAAAATGCTTTTGAATTCGGACAACATCCTTGCTATTACCAATGATTTCAAGTAAATCTTCATCACCCACAAAGTAAAAACGTGGAAATGAAGATCGTTCTCGCTCAAGATATTCACCAAGGGCTTTTTGAATTTTGCCCAGTGAGTCAGCGAGACGCTCGAGAGATTTTTGTACACCCTGGATACCCAAAACATCCAAGACATACGGTGATTTGTAGACTTTTTTCATGACTGTCAAGAATTCTGAATTTATATTCGTGAAACGTTGGGTTTCGATTGGTAGAAGATGTTTAATATCTGCGCTTCCACTGAAAATGCCTTCTAGATAGACCCATTGTCGTTGTACATCAATCCATACATCGAATAAAACATGCACACGATTGAGTTTGTCTTCCCATGAGGAAGCTTCCTCTTCGAAAGTTTTATAATATGGAGACATTTTCATGGCTGTCAAAGAATTGAGATTTTCACTGCATTTAGTGAAAAGTTCATCCCAACCTTTGATAAGACGACATCTATTTTGATAGTTGACAAGTTCTAATACATAATTTGTCCAAGTTTCTCGGACCTTTTTGTAAAAATTTAGAAATAGATTAATCAAGATGCAACCCAACAATTAAAATACATGTTAAATATTAATAACAAACCTGTTTCAAGAACTCTTCGAGAGCCATTTCACCCTGGGCTTGAACTACAATATCTCTTATAACTGTTTCATTTTTACGAAGATCCATATCCCAAAGATGCCCAACAGTCATTTCTGATAAAAGGAAGCGACCTTCAGCACGTAATTGCTTAAACAGTTGTTTCCAATGTCGTTCTTTCAATGCCTCAGATT
Organism: Ambispora gerdemannii; assembly: GCA_910591945.1. Classification (NCBI taxonomy): domain Eukaryota; kingdom Fungi; phylum Glomeromycota; class Glomeromycetes; order Archaeosporales; family Ambisporaceae; genus Ambispora; species Ambispora gerdemannii. The sequence continues at coordinate 36,564 of CAJVPL010000146.1, forward strand.
TCAAATCGGAAAGAAGGGGATTAATTTTAATGTAATCACGCAATGCTAGTTGCACATATTCAAAAGCAGCATATTGACGCATTCGAGTTGGCATCTCTTTAGTAGAACTTAATAAATTATCGAGACTTGTTCTGATCTTTCGTGGTACAACCGAAGACCAAAGTGATTCTTTAACTTCGTTGATTGTCGTCCAAACTTTTGATAGTTCATTCCAAACAGATTTGAGATCTTTGAGTTCTTCAAGAACAGGGTCAAGTCGATCTTCAGAAGTCAAGTCAAGATCGAGTGCCTCCTTAGCACGGCATACCATATCGTATTCTTCCTTAAGACGAGAAACGCGAGTTTCGAATTTGGTGAGTGTGCTAATAGCAACTTCGGGTTTGATGTCTCCTTGAATTGGTTTGTTCGAATCCCAGTCGGTGACAATCTGCTTGATTTTTCCGTCCACAACTTTGTCTTCGGCGACAATTTTATCTTGTAAACCAGCTGTTTATAATAAAAAAGAATAATGAATTTAATATTTTAAGATAAGATTTATTTAAAAAGCAAGGACTAAAACCAGAAATATTGACTTACCAATTTGATCTTGAATTGCACCGTTCTTTTTATTCAATATTTCTAAATAAGCACTCCATTCACCCTCAATTTGCTCCACATGCAACCAATTACGAGGAGTTTGGAAAGCGGGCGCCTTAGACAAAGTCTTTTGACAATTGCGAAACACTTCAACTTCTGCTTCCCATTTAGCCTTCTTACGTTTAAGTTCTTGCACAAAAGTAATAAATGTAACTGCTTCGCCTGTAGCGTTGCTTTCGACCGAATGTTGTTCAAGATCGGTTCGAGCTCTCGAGACTGAAGTATGAAATTCGCGCATAGATTCACCCAACTTGGCACCAAATTTATTAGTGATTTCCTTTTGCCAGGCATCGTATTTCTCGGTGACTCTTGTTCGTACTTGCTCATAATCGACAACAATTGCACCGAAAGATTGTTCAATGTCAGAATTGTCAAATGTGGCACGCGATTTTCTGATTTCGGTGAGAATTTGTTGCCATTTCGCTAAATTATCGCCGAGTTGATTGTATACTTGGCTGGAGTCAAGGTCCCATAATGATTGGAATCGGAACCAGATGCTAACGTATTCGGCAACTTCTTTTAGTTTGTGTTCAATCATTTCGTAGGCCTTCTCGAGGGAGTTGTCAGTTACCAAAGTTAATAAATTTGAGTATGTAGTTTCCTGGGAAATGGGACCTCGAACTTGAAGTTCTATCTCGTATCGTGAACTTTGAAGTCGCGGTAGATTACACACAATAGCTGAATTTTATATTAATAATTAATAATAAATAAAAAAAAATAATCATTTATACCGAAAATAACATAATAATGCTCACCAAGCCATTCGTGCAACTGATTGTATACATTTGCACGAGCTTGTTCAATCGGTGGATCCAAAAATATAACTTGATTACGAATACAGACTTCATGGAATGAAGGTTTCAAGCTTGGCTTCATTTCCGTTTTCAAGGCAGCCGCGGTTTTTTCTTCATCCAGGATATCGCCTTTAGCGTTCTTACGCTTGGACCGTTTTCCACTTTTGCCAATAGTGCGCATATCACGCGAAACTGTGTCGCTACTAGAGACGGAATCTTCACCAGCACTTGTGAATTCAGTTATCCATGCTTGAATTGCTGTTTGTAGACGATGAGTTAATACAGCTTCTACACGTTCGTCAAGTTGTGCGACCCATGTTTTGAGATTAGAATAAGATTCGAGATTGAGACGGTCAATCTACAGATGTTAGATTTTCGAAAAGCATTAGATGATAAATATTTGAAAGTATCCAACATAAAAGAAATCAAAAATGTATAATTCAGCTTTACCGATTTTTGTATTTTATCCAAATTTTCTTTGAGCTTTTTAATTTTATATGGACAAGTTTTCAGATCTTCGATAGCTCGGGAGATATCATCGTAACTATTAATGAGTGCATCGACTTTATCTTGGAATATAGAAACTTGGTCGGCGAATTCTCTAACAAAAGCAATATGGCGATTTTCACGACCATCCAAGGTACCAGAAGTGAGATGCGCAAGAGGTCTATAATGTGGATCATAGGTGTTCACAAAGTAATCCCATTTCAAGCCGATCCCCTTGGCAATCATAGCTTGAACTTCATTACGATAACTGGCAACCAACATGATAATATCTGGGTGTTTTTGAACTTTGTGTACTGTCTGAGCATAAGTCCGTACGGTTTCCATTAAACTAACGGCAAAAGGATACACTCTCTTGGCGTCTTTTGCGACATTGCTAACTGTATGTGGTACTTGATAATTAAGCCATAATAAATTACGAACTTCTTTGAATAATGTAATGATTTGTGGGTCGAAATTTACGCCTAGTTGAAGTGTGTTGCCTTGTGCACGGCTTCTTGATATTTCGAAAAGTCTGCCAGAAACTGTTAGTTCGCGTCGAGTGATATCTTGAAGCCAAGCTTCGTAAATCTAATAAAAATAACATACATGAAAATATATCATCATAAATATATGATTTTTCAAATGAATTATTTTTTCCTTACCGGTCGAGTGTCTAGCTTCTTACGAAAACTAAGACTTTCATTTTGCAATTTCTGGCCTTCGGCATACATTTCCCAACCTTTTCCAAGTACATCTTCGACACGTTTCATATAAGTTTGCAATTGCCGTTCAATTTGTCGAGCCCAGATCATTGCACCTGAAATCGCGGGTAAATCGCGGAGTTGTGCCATATGAAAAGCTTGGGATTGACGATATTGCATTTTAAATTTGTCGTGAAGTTTTTTTATATCATCTTTGACGGATTCTATAAGTTGTGTTTGGTATTCTTGGATGGCACCTCGAATCTAAAATGACAATGATGTACGTGGTAAGATAATCAATAATAAGAATTTTCAAACAGCACAATTTCTCTATAATCAAATAATATATATACCTTTGGACGAACAAACAAAGCATTAAACTTTGAAAACACGCGGAACATTTCATTAGCATTTTTACAGGTACCAAGACGATCACGCAATCTGGCAATAATTTGATTTTCAACTCTTGAAACTCTTTCATTGTATGAGTTTTCCGCTTGCGTCCAAAGATCAGTTCCCTCAATAGAAACATCCAATACGTCAATATCCTTTACACTTTCATAAGCAAGTTTAACCTCTTCCATCGAGTTGATATCACTCATATTGACACTCTCATTTTCTTGCTGAATAACGCTCTTATCATCTTCAACAATAATTTTTTGCGTGCCTGTGGGCTGAGCCATGACTTTAACAATAGTCTGATGAAGTTGCTCGTGCTGCTTTCTGAATCCTCTTACAAAAGTAACACGTTCTTGCAATTTCGAGTGCGCGGCGTTGATTTTTATCGGGATAAATTTTTCGGATCGCTTACGCGTAACATCTCGCGCTACATTCGTAAACTCTTTCATCACCTCTTCCCAGGTGCGGAATACTTCTTCAGCGCCAATCATTACTTTTTCAAAATCATCGTATTCCATGTACAT
>CAJVPL010000147.1:0-40091 GCA_910591945.1 Ambispora gerdemannii
CTTAAATAAAAGTATAAAAAAATACTAAAAATAATATAAAAAGTTATATTAAGATATACTTTACTTAATATAAAAAATTATAAATATTAATTATATATTATATAATTTTTATTAGAAATAATTATTAACTTTCATTTTTCATATATCAATATTTTTGTACTGGATTATAGTTATTATATTTTATTAGTTCTTGATTTCTAATTATTAATTTATTTAATTTTGATTATTAATTTATCTAATTTATTTAATGTAATATCAATATTTCACTAATTTTATTTGTATTATATTTATCATTTCTTGGTATTACGCATATTATAACTTTATTATTTTATTGATTTTTTATATTGTTACAAATCTTGTAAATATATATTACTTTAATATGTATTTAAATGAATGTAATCTAATATAAAAAATTAAACATCTTGTAATTTATCTTTGGTCTTGACAATAATAAAGAATAGATCAGACTGTTAATTATTCTAATTATCTTATTCTTATTGATTTTCTTGTCTTTCTTGTTATAATAATTCATTATGTGTTGAATTATTATTTATATTCATTATAAAGCTCCACTTATAAAATTATAAATACAATCTTTGTTACTTGACATTGAAACTTGTATCTTATAAAGACTTTTATTATATAATTTTGTATGAATATAGTCATTATCACCTATCTTATGAATATCTTCATCAACAAAGATCACAAACTAATGATACTAGTTAAAATATAAAATACAGTCAAATCTCTCTATAGTCACACCTATTTATAGTCACACCCTTTATAGTCATCTTATTTTGCTTTTCTATTTACATATAAATATAGTAAAAAAAATCTCTCTATAGTCCCATTCTCTTTATAGTTATCAAAGTTTGCTTTTCTGAGAGTGGTGACTATAGAGAGATTTGATTATATGATTAAAAAATATAATATTATTACTCAATATCATTTTTTTTTCATTCATTGACTTAATTCTTTCTTTGAGTTGAGAACAATATTTTTATAATCTTTTTTTCAGTAAATTTTTTATTATTTACAGATTTATCTTGGTTTTCCTCACTAAAATTTCATCCATATGCAGAAAACTCACCAAACATTTCTGAAATTTCTTCAATACTCAATTCTCTTCATTTATCACTTCAAGAAGGTTGATTATAAATTATAAACAACAAATAATTACTGCTTTTCAAATTTATGAATACTTCTAATCATATTCTAGTTTTACTATTTTAAGAAATATTAATACATTTTTTGCATCAAGTATTATTAGATACAAGAATCAGTAAGATAAAGATAGATTAAAAGAAAAAATTCACAAACTACTAGATAAATTAATAGCAACTTTGAATTAAAAATTAAAATATTATTTATTTTATTTTTAATTTTACTTTTTCATTTTATTTTAATTTTTTATTTTATTTTATAAAGTCAAATTTTTAATAAAGAAAATCTGTTATGATATAAATATTTAGTCATATTCTATTGGTAAATTCATATTATAAATTGATTAAACAATAATTTAATTAAAATTATTGGACAATAACTAGAATAACATTATTGAATAAGATTTGAGCTATTAATAATTAGTTTACTGAACTATGTAAGTGATCAAAGTATCTAAGTAATGATAGCAAACAAAGCAATCTAAGTAATAACAGTAATAAAAGTATCTGTGTAATAGTTAAATTAGATCTAATAATTTGTTATAAATATAATTTGTATTTAACTTTAGAAAAATAAGTCTTATTATTTTAATTATCCTTTTGTTAGATAATTAATATAGTTATATTATTTTTGATCTTGAAAAATAAATTACTATTAAATAATCAATTATTATATTTGACTTGAAAGATAGTTATTTAAGACTTATTGCCTTGGAATATAATTTTAAAAGTTATAAAGAAACTTAGTAAAATATAGTAAAGTTATTAAATATTATTTTAGCTTATTATAATATAAATATATATTATCTACTGTTATTATTTTTATAAATTTTATATTCTTGATATATTATTTATATTATTACAAATAGAATTTTATAATTTCTTAATTTCTTAATGCTTTAAAAAAATATTTCAAACATTTTCAACATTCTATAAATATTATCTTTATCATATTTATTAAATTTAGCTAAAATATTATATTTATTATCTATATTATACTTACTATATTTATCACATATATTATTTTTATTATAATTAAATTAAATATAATATTAAATAGTTAAAAATATTTATTATAAATAAAGTATAATTAGAATTTTAAAAAAGATATTAATTGATTATTACAAAAATCTAGCTAGTTAATAAATTATTCATTATTTATTATTAATAAAATTTGTATATTAATTGATTTTAAATAATAAATAATAATCTTATATTAAATATTTACATTTATTGCATACTATTGGATAATCACCAAGTTGTTATAAAATATTATTATAGGATTATCATATACTAAGTAAATATAATATCTATTAGTAATAGTGAGAGCCTATCTAACTAATAGAAAAAAATGCATTGTATAATAATTTTAAAGTACACCAATTATAATGAGATCAAGTAATTGTAAAATTATTATTATTAAATATTGATTAAATATTTATATTATGATAACACTCACCAAAAGTCTGATTATAATAACATGTTTCTATTAACTAAGAGATAGAAAAACTAAGTTTTATAGTGGAAGAAACTAAAATTATTATTAAAAATAAATAATATATATTCTTGTTGTAACTAGAGTTCTGAAAAAAAGTCTGATTTAATTTGAGTCTGATTTAGTTCAAACTTGAACTGAACTTAAATTTGATTAAAAGTCCAATTCAAAAATTTGAAAGTCTGATTCAAGTTCAGTTCAAATTTTGAATTGAACTCAAACTCAGACAAAAATCCAATTCAGTTCAGTTCATAAGAATATTAGTTAGAATGATATTTAATAACTTTACTAAACTTTATTAAGTTTTTTTATAATTTTAAAGGTAATTATTCAAAATAATAAGTTTTTCAAGTGATTATCTTTCAAGTTAAATATAACAATTAATTATTTAATAGTGATTTATCTTTCAAAATCAAAATTAATATCAAATATAACTTTATTAAGTTATTATTAAAGTTCTATCAAACAAAAACTTTATTGAACTTATTACAAAGTTATTACCAAGTAAATTAAGTTATTAAGTTATTTTAAATTACTAACTAAATTACTTTTTTTTATAATATTTGATAGTTTTGTAAATATTATTTTTACTATAATATTATTACTACTTTTGTTGAAATTTAATTATTTGTTTTGTTAGTATCATATTGTTATTTTTGCTATGATCAAATTGCTAATTTAACTAAGATTCTATTGCTAGTTTAGCTTGGATCATTTTGCTAACTTTGCTATAATTATATTGCTTGTTCTATTATTTAATATTAACAAATAAGATTTCTTCTAGTTAGTATTCAATAAGATATTAATAAATATTATTTAATCATATTATAATATAAATTATTCAATAAAATATAAAATAATTAATATAATAAAAATTCATATCATAATACTATTTTTAGTAATAGTTTTTAATCTTTCTCATTATAAAAACTTAGTCTCATATATTTTTAGTTACTAGAAACACGTAAATAATATATTAAAAACTTAAAGCCTATACAAATAGTAATAATGTATTTATTATAAAATAATTTATATTAATAAAGAATTTTTTGAATAAACTAAAATAATTAATCAATACAAAATCTATCTAATCAATAAATTACTTTTTATTTATTGTTTATGAAATTGTATATTAATTAATTTAATAATAATAATCTTATATTATAATATTTATTTTATTTTGTACTATTAAATATTCAATCAGATTGTTATAAAATATCAATATTATATTGCTATAAGATTATTCATATTAAGTAAATACAAAAAAAATATTTATTAATAATAATAATATCTTATTTTATTAATTAAAATAAAAGAAAATGCATTATATAATAATTTTAATATAATTGAATTAAAATTAGTAATTAAAAATCAAAATCAGACATTGATTGAACATCTATATTGTAAAAATATCTACCAAAGTCTGACTTGTAATAATATATAAACAAAATTGTAATTTATATTTAAAGTTATAAATCAATATATAATACTATATATTAATTTCAAATCAGACTCAAACTTATATAATAGTTCAGTTTAAATTTCAAATTTTTCTTGAATTCAAATCAAAGTTTGATTCAAGTTTGGTTTGAATTTTGAATTAAACTTGAATTTAAACTTGAATTCAAACAAAAGTCCAGTTTGGTTTTGTTTATAAAAATATTAGCTAACTTTGCTAGAATTATTAAATTAATTTTGTTATGATTATTATATTATCTAATATTAACAAATAATATTTTTTATAACTAATATTCAATAAAATATATATAAAAATTATCCAATAATATTGTGATATGAAATGTTCAATAAAATATAAGAGATTTAATATAATAAAAGTCATATCACAATAATATAGCAACTGAAAAATAAATTATTAAAGTTTTATAGTAAACTAATTATATATAAATTAAATTTCAATTAAGTTAATAGTCACATTCAATTAAATAGTGAAATTGTATTATTAATTACGAAAATATATGATTAGTTTTAATTTTATTAAATAGAAAAGAAAAAAGATAAATAACAAATTTGATAATACTATTTAAAATTATAATAAAACTTTTTTTTATAATTATCACTTTTAAAAAAGCAAATAACTATAAAAAGATTTTTTTATGGATTTTGTAATGTAATTTATTATTATAATAATATATTATAAGATCCCAAACTTAATAATAATGAAAATCAAAATATAATCTTAAACTTTTTTGGATTCACAATTCTCTTAGTAGATGGTTAACATAGTGATATATCACATATGCAATAAATTATAATTCTCTTTTTTTTATTATATTTATTTATAAATAAAAAAGCAAATAAATAATTATAGAAAGATATAATTATAAATAAAGAAATTTGATTGTATATTTATTTATAATAAATATTTTTGATAAACTTGATAATGTTATGTTCCAAATTACAATTATTTCAAATCAAAATTGGTTCAAATTAGAATAAAAATATAATTAAAATTAGAGTAAGATTAGGATTAGTGCTGGAGGATAGTTTATATTTGGTTTAGATTTTGATATATTCCAATTGTTAGAATTTCAACTTTTTAAATTTTATTATGTGATTATGTCTTTTATAAGAACCAAATTTCAAATATAATATTTGCTCATCTATAATTATGAAAAGATTGGTGTTCAAAATACTCAGAAACTTTTGTATAATGAAACTTCGTGTGATGTGTCCAAGCACAAATGCACTATCAGGACTTCAGACACTTTTATAAAGCTTATTTACTTCATAACTCAAAAACTAATAAAAAAAACTTGACTTCATGTACTAAGTAAATATGTGCAAAATAGCCCAGAGAACATTTTAGCTTAATGTTAATATCTTTTTGAAAAAATCGCATAACGATAATCTACCATTTTTGCCCAGAAATTTTTTGTATTGAAATGTTCGAGATCCTGCTTTTGTTATAGTTGATTGACAAACAACCCCGGATACTGTCAAATTTCACATGCACAACTTATTTAGGTAATTAATCACAGATCTAGAGATTACCTTTCTGTTCTCTTGTTTCTATGAATTCCAACATGACCACACCCGTCATTTTCGCTCGAAAACCAGAGTTCGTGCATAAAACATGCTCTTTTTGTCAGAAAGAATTTGAGTTCCCTATGCCGAACGCCACAACTTCAACAATTCGCGTCCAATGTTGTTTTTGTTCCAAAAAGAACACCTATAACCCGATATCTTTGACTAATTCTAATAATGTTGCTAATGGAAATGGCATTAAAAAGAATCGAATGTTTGGAACAGGTTATACTCGAAAAGACTCTAACTTACTTCTGTTGAAAATGTATTGGTTTTCTATAATTTCAACAATGTACGCGGTTTCTTTGCATTTTCAGATCAAGAACCGTTGGAGACCGAGTATTATGATCTCCTTGGGGTATCACCGACTGCGGATGCAAACGAAATAAAGAAACAGTATTATAAACTGGCTCTCCAATATCATCCAGATAAGAATAAAGCATCAGATGCAGAGCAAGTGGTATGTGTGTTGATATTATTATTATTAAGAAAATTAAAAGAATCATCATTCAATCTATTCGTTTAGTTCAAGAAAATATCGGTAGCATATCAGGTATTGTCAGACCCTGCGTTAAGGAGAAAATATAATGAATTTGGAACACGAGATGTTGAACCTGAAGGAGGCTTTGGTATTGAAAGTTTGATTTTTTTCTTTAATTGCAGAATTTTTTATTTATTTGTGCTTATATTATTTTCAATACATAAATTGTAGTTAATCCTGAAGATTTCTTCAAACAACAGTTCGGAGGAGATCGATTTGTCGATATAATCGGCGAGATATCAATTGGCCGAGACATGAAAGAAGTACTACAAAATGCAGCAGAAGAGAGTGACGTCGACACACCTGAATTTAAAGCACGAAGAGAAGCAAACAAAAATGTCATGGACGAAGAACGAGAACGAATTAAACAACAGCGTATTGAAAAATTAGTGGTAAATTTAATTCACAAACTGACAATATATGTTGAGGCGAATGAGGCTACCGGAGAGGAAGCGTATCGTAAGATGATTGAAATCGAAGCAGATGAACTAAAGACAGAATCATATGGCGTGGAATTATTACGCGCAATTGGTTTCACTTATTCGTTGAAGGCAAAACAGTATTTAGGAAGGGAACAAATGTTTGGGTTGCCTCGAGTTGGACATATTCTTCGAGAAAAGGGACACGTGTTTAGTGAAACACTTTCAACCTTGAAGTCTGCGATAGATTTACAACAGTCATTTACTCAACTGCAAGAAGCTGAAAAAAAGGGTCTTGATGAAAATGAAAAGAATAAATTACAAGAGGCTACTGCAAATAAAGTATTTGATTATTTTTAATAATCTAAATAATTTAAATAATTATTAATTATAATCTAATCAATAGGGTTTAACGGCACTATGGAAAGGTTCAAAACTTGAAGTAGAAGGTGTACTAAGGGAAGTGTGTGATCGAGTGCTGTCAGATCCAACAGTATCAAAAGCAGAATCACGAAAACGTGCGGAAGGATTAGGAATAATTGGAAGTGTATATGAAAACGTAAAACCAGACAATTCTGAAGTGAAATCATTCTCTGAATGAATTAGTTATTGAATCTGATGATGATGATGATGATAATGATGATGATAATGATGATGATGATGATGATGTACGGGTACATGAATTATATTGTAAGGAGAAAAAGAATCCTGCAAAGATATAGAACGAATGAAAGAGTAGAAAATTCATTGAAGGCCAAGTATATTTATTTTGTATGGAATTGATTAATTTATATTTGTAATTATTTATAATCATTAAAGAATACCAACTGACAAGACCACCTTTAAAATGTATTCAAATGATCGTATGTAATATATATCATGTAACAACAGCACGTATGTTTTAGCTTTTGTGCAACGGTAATATATATATATATATACATATATCGATATATATAATTATATTAGTTTCTTAATTCAATCGTCATGATGATGACGACGTTACATGACAACTCGACGCGAGTTAAAATTCATATACGTATATATAAACACACAACATCAAGCATTCGAAAACGAAAAAAGGAATCCTAGTAAAATGTCCGTTAATACGCTGTGAAGCATATATATCATATTATACTTTTCTAAAATTCTAAATTAAAAGAACAGTTTTTTTTATGTTTTTGTTAAATAATAATAATAATACTATTTATTATGATGCTAATGATGGTAGCGTTGAGTCATTTTGTTGACCCTTCATCATTTGAGGTCGATTATTAATAATACCCAGACGAAGAGAAGAATAATGTTTTTCCTCCATTTTCTTTGCTTTCTCTATTTGTTTCTTGACCACTTTTCTGGTAATCACACCAAGTTTATACCTCAATGACTTTTTCCACACTTTATCCGGTAGCAAAGTATCGTAGTCGTTATCCTTAATTTTTTCTATGATATCCTTGCCGCGTGATTTATAATGTGGTGGTCCTTGAGCAGCCACAGTCTCCAAGTCTGGGAACTCTTTCCCTTTTGTTCTATGTTGACGCGCTGTTGCAATTTCACGCTCAAAATTATTTTTATCTTTCATCAGCTTAACGAGCTCGAAATTTGCTCGAACCGACTTTGGAATGTGTCGCGCTGAAATTACGGGTGATAAGATGCATTCATTTTTTGGTGGTGTTGATGATGGTGATGATGGTGATGATGATGATGATGATGGTGATGATGGTGATGATGGTGATGATGGTATTGATGGTGATGATGGTGATGATGGTATTGATGGCGATAAGGTGGACTCTTCAAGAGTTGTTTCACTATTGGGTGATGATGGATGTGTGTTACCAGAATTAAAAGATTTCGAATCAGATGATATTATTGGAGTTGTGCCAAGTGGCGATGGAGTCCACGGCATAGAATTTTTTCTAAAAGAAAAGTCTTGTATCTGCCATTCTCGTGAGTATACCCTTCTTGGACGTTTACTTGTCTCCGGGTAGCACTCAACGTGTGCAAAATCTAGTGCATGTACAGGTTTCTCGAAATCCACGTAACGTTTACGTTTACTTGGATACGCAGAAGACATCTACTACTACTACTACTACTACTACTACTACTACTAATATTATTCAAATAAATTATTAGTATTATGATGAAAAGTGTTTTTTATTCAATATATATTCTTTCTTTTGGAAAAGAATATATATGAAATAAAAATTTAATAATAATTATTTGCGTAATATGTCATGAAAGCTGAGAAAGATGGAGGAAGGTTGTAGAGGCTACTTTTCTATTTTGACTCGGAATGAATTTGCCTATGAAATGTAGAATATCTTTCCCAATTTGTGTAGTTGTAACCATGTAACCCCTCTTAGAAATTTTCGAACCATTTATTTTAACAGAATATATAAACACGCGACCAAAATGAATCATGTACTAGTAATAGGGGGTGACGGGTTCCTTGGTCGTTGGATAGTAGAATTGTTGCTTCGTCGGAACTCTGACCCAAATCAGCCCAATTATGCAATTTCAATTTTCGATTTACAACAACGATATTTTGACGAGTCTTTAACTTACTATACTGGAAACCTTACGCAATATGAAGACATTAATTTAGCCATTGCAAAATCTCGCGCGAAAACTTTGATACATACAGCGTCGCCACCGCATGGCTTAAATTCCAAAATATACTGGGATGTTAATGTGGGTGGGACGAAAAATGTGTTAAAAGCTTGTGTGGAGAATGGTGTCGAAAAATTGGTGTTCACTAGCAGTGCTGGTGTTTTGTATGATGGAATTAGCGATTTGGTCAATGTCGATGAGACTGCTTCTTTTCCGAAAGTTTTTCATGATGATTATCATGAGACAAAGGTTAACAATTTAATCATCTATATCTATTATCCTGAATTTACTATGACGATGATGATTATTATTGATGACGCTGTTACAATTTTAATTAGGCAGAAGCAGAGAAAATTGTGCTTGCGGCAAATAGACAGAATGGCCTTTTGACTTGTGCTATTCGTCCATCAGCAATATTTGGGTTGATAAATTATTTTATACGCTTTCGAAATGTTATTGTAAAATCATATTGATCGAAGAGTATGAAATAATAATGATGCATTTAATTTAATATAGACCTCGGGATCAGCAATTGGCAGCGGGAATGATAAAAGTGATGGAACGAGGTCAAACAAAATTTCAAATTGGTGATAATTTTAATTTATTTGATTTCACGTACGTCGAGAATGTCGCGTATGCTCATTTGCTTGCAATGGATAAGTTGAGTAGCGATCCTGATATTAAAGTAGGCGGTGAGGTAAATATAAAGAAGCGACAAAATTATTCTGATTATGTAACACTTATCATAAATATCTTATATTCCCTTATTTAAAAGGCATTTTTAATTACTAACGGGACTCCTATTCCATTCTGGGACATGCCACGATTTATCTGGAGCCAATTCAATCATTACCCGCCATACTATATAAAAATGTCGCGAACGGCCGGGCTCGCTTTAGCCTATTGTGCCGAATGGGCTTGTTATCTGCTCAATCGTGAACAAGGGTTCACCCGATACCGGGTAAAGTACGCGTGTTCATCGCGTTATTTTAATATCAATAAATCGAAAACTATACTTGGGTATAGTCCGCCTGTTGATTTAGAAGAAGGAATCAAACGTACTTGTGAGGTGAGAATTAAATATTTTTGGCAAACATACATAATAGTAATAATAATATTGATAAGCTTAAAATTCTTCATTTATTTCTATCGCTCTTTGATCAATTACTTAAAAAAATAGCATCTTGTACAACAGAATCCGAAAAATGGTAAATAATCGTGATTTTTACGAGTTTTAATATTTATTCATAAAACCAAATTTTTAGTTAGTATCAGGTCGTTTTTATCTAAATCACTTTTTGTAGTCTAGTCTATATATATATATATATATACCTGTATTTACTTACTATTTGAGAATTAAGCTAGAAAATATTTTTAAATTGACGATCGTAATGATATAATAATAATTATAATAAAAAGGTTAACTTTGAGATGATAATAACAGAGCCATTAAACCAATTAACCTATAGTGTATATTATATATATACTAGTTGTGAAAGTATCGACAAAATGAGTGAACATTATACAATAATTCATTTCTTTATATTTTTCTGTTTTGATTGCATTCTTTGAGACTGGATACCTGCCTGTCGGGATTCTTTTAGAGTTTGTCCCGTTTGTTTGTTAGCTTGTGAACGTTGAGCATGATCATTATTGTTATTTCTTGGTTGATAGAATTGTTGAAGAGGTGATTGGTTGCCTCGTGGCTGTTGCGATTCTTTCGATATCGGAAAAACTATATCAAGGTTACCAGTTCGTTCGGTTTGCGACTGCTGCAGAAATGGATCACCGTCGCGTGGTTGATGGTATGATGATTCCTTAGCTAGTGGAGGACCTGATTGGTCGTTGTTTTGCTGTTGCAATCTCTGTTGAGACGGGACACCACGAGATTGCTGTACATGTGATTCTTTGATAGTTGGAAACAGTACTGGATAATCTTGCTCAATTTGTAATCGGTCATTCTGTAATTGTTGTTGATATTGAACACCACCATTACCACGATTTTGCGACGAGAAAACCCATTGATTGTTGTGCGGCCGCTGTTGGGACCGAACAGAGAGAGATTGCTGCACATGCTGTGGTTCCTTTAGAGTCGTAAATAATAAATGATCATTTTGTGGTTGCTGTTGTAAAGAATGAGCACTGAGAGATTGCTGCACATTTTGCTGCTGTGATTGACTACCATGAAATTGCTGCTGAGTGTGCGGCAACTTTTTCGGTGTCGGAAAAGGTAATTGGACATTTTGCAATCTCTGCTGGGATTGACCTGAACTTCGAGGTTGTGGTACATGTTGCTGTGACTCTTTTATAGGCGGTGATAAATGTTGATTATTTTCCGATCGCAACTGTGATTGAGCAACGCGAGATTGTTGTTGCGTATGTTGCACTTTTCTGGGAAATATTTTATCATTTTGCAATCTCTTTTGTGATTGAGTACCACGCGGTTGCTGTTGCGCATTTTGTAAATTTTTAGGTGAGGAAGCACCTGACTGATCATTTTGCGGTCGCTTTTGATATTGAACACCGCTACCAGTGCCACGAGATTGCTGTGAATGTAATGATTCCCTTGGAGTCGGATCATTTTGCGACCGTTGCTGGGGTTGAACATTCTGAGGTTGTTGCGGATAATGTGACGAAGATTCCTTTGGAACTTGTATTGGTTGTTGGGATTGTTGGACTCCAATTCCATGATAATGCTGTTGCTGATGAGCATTTTGCGATTTTTTCCCCATTTGATTATTCTGCTGCGGTCGCTGTTTAGGTTGATGAGTAACAGCAGCACCACCACCACCATTACCGTGAGATTGCTGCTGCGCATTTTGTATATTTTTAGACGATGATGGAGGTGAAAAACCTAATTCATTTTGCAGTGAGTGTTGTTGGGATTGATGGCTACGCTGTTGTTGCAAATTCTTTTGATAATCATTATTAGTTAGTTGTTGATTATGAGCCCCTGGTTGCGCTTGATTTCTGTGTCGGTAATTTTCTTGTGGTGGTTTCCCATGCGATGGTGATGGTGATAATGATGATTGGGATGGTGGGATGTATTTATTTGCAATTTGAGGTTCTTTTTCACCTTGGTGATGATCAGGCTCCTTGTTTGAATCTAATTTTGATATATTATGATTATTACTGTTATTTACCCATCGATTTTTGTTATTGTAGCGATTGTTATTATTTTTGCGATGCTGCTGTAGTTGATAAGTAGAATGCCGAACTTGCAAGTTATTGTTATTGCTGTTAAGATCTTTAAGCGAGTTTACGCTTATTTCATTGATGTTTACATCCGTGTTGCTGCTGTTATTAATATTTGATGTCGGGTTATCTGGTGTCTTACTCTCCCATACCCTAGATTCCTTAGACCAATCAACAACATCCGACGAATACTGACTCTCATCTCTACGTATATTACTATTATTAATTATATTAGAGTTTGACTGAAAAGTCTGTTTCTTTGGATAATTTTCTATTTTAATAAACTCCTCGGGAGTTTCATTTTTTTTAATATTGTTATTGTAAACGTCATCATCATCATGATGATGATGATTATTATGACCGTATTCGGAACTATTGGCTGAGTTACTCCTCCCACTATGATTGATATTGTCCGTATTGTTACTGTATGTGCTATTCCAATCAGCATTACTACCATTCGGTGATGGATGACCATTATCGTGTAGAATCTGTAGGAGTTCATACGGGGACGGTCCGGGACTAGAGTATGTGAATTGACTTGAATCTGTGTTGCTACCGTACTGATTATCTCTATTGTTGTTTTTATTGTTACTAATATTATCCAATCGTGTATCATCCTGTGATATGACTGAATATTCCTTAGCTAAATTTCGGTGGTTATTATTATTAAATTGTGAATCTTCGCTATCCACAATGCTATAATAAAGTATAGCATTGTCGTGTTTAATGTTGCTGTTGTCATTATTACTGCTGTTATTTCCATTGGTAATTTGATCATTATTATTGGAATATCCAGTAGCATGGCTGTCATTGTTTACGTATTGATTATAAATAGTCGGTTTGCTACTATTTGGTGTCACGTAGGTCTGTTGTTCATAATAATTGTAATGGTTTATCGTGTATTTATCCTTCCCATTCGTATTCACATTGTTGAAATGTCCATTTATGCCTCCATTATTCATGTGACCATTATTATTTTGGATACCATTGTAATTGCGCCCGTCCTTGATGTGTCCATTACTTTCAGTACCATTATAATGGCCATTGGTAGTGCCTCTATTATTATTATTAATGCGTCCACCACTCTGAATAATATTGTAATGTTCATTGTTAATGCTCGCATCATTCATATGCTCGTTATCATTATAGAGTCCACCATTATTATGTGTTCCTCCTCCACTATTGTTATAATATTGACCAATAATAATACGACCCCCGTTCGTATTATTCTTGCGTGCATTACTATATTGTCCATTTGTGTGTTCACTATTTACATGCCCATTACTAGTAGTAGTATTAGTATTAGTATTAGTATTAGTATTAGTATTAGTATTAGTATTATTATTATTATTATTATTATTATTATTATTATTATTATTATTATTATTATTATTATTATGATGATGATGATGATGATGATGATGATGATGATTATGATGATTATTATTATTATTATTATGCTTATTATGATCATTTATCCGTCTGAGATTAGACTGTAAATCATTTTGACCATCATAATTATTTCCTCCACCACCACGCCTATCCCCCCCTGCACCCCCAATTGAATGTCCATTATTTGGATACTTTATGTATGAATAATTATTAGTAGTTGTTTCCCTTTTTCCATTTGGAGATGATTTATTGTAATTGTTCCAAGTACCGGTGTGTTGTAGGGTCTGCTGATTGTGATCAAATTTCGGGAAATGATATTGTTTACAGCAAAACTCCAAGCTGACCTTTTCGTATAGAATACAAAAGGCTCTTTTGAACTCGCCTATAAGTCCTCTGACTGTGACAACGTCAGCACTATTCCCAAGATTTCGCGCAGTGTTGAAAGGTTCTTCAACACACAGTAGCCAGCCCCGCGAATCCCAGCCCTTCTCTACTTTGGTTAGATATTTGCCTTGTCGAATTGAAATAACATGGTGATCATAATCGAAATCAAATGCAAAACTATGATATTAGAAATACATGATCAGTATAATCAATTGGCATTTGACAAGGAAAAGACTGATAAAAAAACCCCCCACCGTCTAAAGAATGCGAATAAAAGTCCACCAACTGATTCTTTGTTAGCATCGCCAAAGCCACGCAGGGATTCAACATCATCATAGAATGATGCATCGAAACCATCTACAAAAGTGTGTTCTGTACCAGTATCCATTTGATGAAGTACTGGTAATATCGGAGGTTCGCGCATTTGAAGAAAATTTAAAATCATAATAGTCCAAGTATAGGTTGAGAGTGTGCCGCCTTTCGCTAATTTTATACAAGGAATTAACTATAGCGAACGTGAATCTCTATTGATCGATTGTTAAATCTAAGTTAAATACCTGCGTCATTTAATGCTCTCCGTTTAGCCCAGTGTTTTAAGGTCATTGCAAGCGGACGCACTCTCGGATCGATATTTACATATGTTTTGATAAGTCGTGTATTGTGTAATGCCAATGTATTATTAACATTCAAATCACAAGCAAGGTGTCTATAGCAGAGGTATATAAACAGAAAAGGTTGATTATTTGTTGCAAGATTAAATTCAAATATACACTTACAGTTCTGGATCCCATAAACGAACGATGGGTACTTTTGCTTTTGGTACGCAGTTAACTTTTTTCATGCCAACTATAAATCGAGAAAGGAAATATGAGAATTCTTGATAACTTTCAAAATCAAAGATCGATCTGATCAGACTTACGCCTCCGAAATACTTTAGCTAACGTCTGCACTTTCTCAAGACCATTCCACTCTGTTGTCACGCATAAATCTACATCAGAATTTGAACTACCGAGATCATTCATCGAAGAACTATTATTCATATTGGTCAAATCGAAATGACCCAAATAATATGATTTAACCGTGAATGAATCATAAAAGTAGATAAGAGCCGAAAAAGAAAGATATATCTACCCAAATAGGTGCACTTTAATAGAATGCTCAGGGTATTCGGCATTCAGCAGAGTTTCGATTTTATTTACAAAGTATTCTCTACGTTTAGCACTTTCAGCAGTAGGTAAAAGTGTCTGATGTTGTATAACGAGATTTGATGAAAAATTATGCTAAATATGTAGAAATTCGACAATGCCCAGTCAGCACTAACATACCTCATATAGAGATAACATGTCAACGGATAAAGTATTTTCAGCCTGAGGTAGAAGCGTTATTGGCTTTGTATCGCCCTTTATTATATACATGTTTTTGTTTGAGTAGTTGACAGAGTCTTTATAAACAGGTTTATATGAAGAAAAGTTAACAGCGAGATTCGCATCGCTTGACGTCTGCGGATCCGAGATTCCTTGTTTGTATGTTATTATTTGTTGTAAGTCGTTTACTGAGTGTGAAGACGATGAAAAACCACCATTAGATACACTATAAAATTGATTACTATATGTATTATTGTCATTTTTTGTTATATTGTCGCCAACTGACACGTCCGGGATTGATTGAGAAACACCGCCTTTGAACTTCATTTCGTGTGTGTGTCTTAAGCACCAGCAGTAAGATAAAATAAATATTCTAGTGTCTTGTATTCCGTCTCCACAGATATCTAATGTTCTTGTCAATAACAAACGATCTTGTTTGTTTTTGTAAACAGACAGACGCGAATTATTAGCAGCGTTGGATGGTAGACTTTTTTGACGTTTTGCAAGTTTTTTTAAGTATTAGAAGCGAATGGTGTTCCGCAAGCTATTGTTTTTTTTGTATTGATAAATGGCAAAGGGGTATTAAAGCAAATAGTCGTTTACTATAAAGCTAAATGAGAGAGAAATAGACAACAAGAGAAAGAGTTGATGGTAAGAGTCGAGTAAAAGCAAATCTGTCAAATTTAGTACTCGAACTGGTCTGGTCGGGTTGTTTACGCCAAATGCAAATCATTACTAAATTTAAATATTGTCATAACACCAGTTAGATTGATATCACCAGTTTTTTGTTTTGGTGTTTGTCAAATAAATAGTGTCCATTGTTGCATTATATGTTTGTATTTTGTTGGACCATAAGGTAGTAGTAATTTTATTATAAAATATACTTTTCTCGATCAATATAAATACAAAAAAAAAATAAAATGTTTGTGAGGGAAAAATAAATTCTAAAAATTGTTTTTTTTCGGCGCAATTAGAAAATAAAGTGTATGCGCGATTGTAGGTAAAAAAAATTGAAAGTAAATGTTATGTTAACCAATCATACCAATTGTCTTTATTATTATTTATTTATTTATTCTACATGAGGATTATATTCCAAATTCTAAGCTGTTGTTTTTATTATAATTTACCCTAAAATTTTATTTTGTTATGATTAGTTTCATTTAAAAAGTATGAAAAAATAATCAGCAATAAAAAAAATTCACCTGAAGGGTTAATTCAATGCTATTGTTGATGAATTCTTTTCGCGAAGTCATATCAACACCAAATACCTCGGTTAATTGTTCGCGCACTATACAAAATTCATATTAATAAATAATTTAGTATTAGAGAACATACATTATTAGAAATTACAGATTACAAAAATTATACATTACCTTGTTTCTTTGTGATGTTCATTAGATTTGCGTTAGCCAAGATATTTCTAATCTCCATCAATATTTCTTCATCGGTTGGACCATCAGCTGGTGAAGAATACGAGCTTATAGGTCTTGAAGCCACTGTTTCCAGATCACGAGAAAGGAGCATCGAGCTTCGTGGTTCCGAGACATGATCACCTCCAACATTACTATACGCTCGTGAAGCACGATAATCCGAAGTAGAATATTTTGGAACAGGTGAATGTGATCTATTACGTCGTCCATGAGTAACTGCAAGATTTGTATCACGATAATAATCGCCGCCACCATACTGACTTCCACCATATTGACTGCCGTATTGACTACCTGTCTCGTAATTATGTTGACTACTATGATATGAGGCGGCACTCCTTCGTGATTCATGAGACCCAGTGGTTCCTACTTCCCACATTTCTTGTTCATAGTCAGCCCATTTCTTTTTTGGAATCATCTTTTCGTCGAATTTCTCCTCTTCTTTATTAATAATTTGTTTCTTGCCTTTTTCGCCGACCACCATACGGGTGTTACCCCAACTGAAATCGTCAAAATGCCAGAATGCATAGATCGGAATAAAGAAGGAGAAAAGCGGAAAAGCTAGCAAATAAATGATCATCCAGCCGATATGTTGCCATTGACGTTTCAATATGAAAATAATCGCCTGAAGACCATACACAGCTGCTATCATTGCTAATGCGATAATCGGTAAAGTTTGTTTCTTGGTGGCGACAGCGTAAATGAGATAAATAATATAGATAACCGTTGATGGAAGAATCAAAGTACCGAAAAGATCGATAAAGACCACGAATCTCATCGAGAAACAACAGAAACCACACATTTCCGGCAAAAACATCAATTCCATTAAATTATGAATAGTAGAATTAATCCATCGACGACGTTGTGACAAAAGAATTCCCCATCGATCAGGGGCAGCAGTTCTACATTGAGCATCTGGGGTGAAAGTCATTTTATACTGTGAGAAATGTTTCATCATTAAGGTTGTGAGATATCGATCTTCACCGAGTGATAATAAATTCTTTTTATGAAGAGTATCCACGTGATTTTCCGAATAATCGTCAATAACTGTTTTAGAAATAATCAAAGGTGTTCCTTTGGTGGGTGTACGAATGCGATACATACAGAAACAACCAGGTAAACAGGTGACTGAGCCGAATAATGATTCAAAAGCTTTGGCCAAATGATGAGAAATATAATATTCATAAACTTGGATCATAGTAGTCCATGATCCTTCCTCGTCCGTAAGCGTCGTCTCACCACAAATACCGATGATACGACCGTCGTGAAGCATACAAGATACCATACGATTAAGTGAATCGGGTAATACTTCAGTATCAGCGTCCACCATCAAAATATATTCATAGAAAGTCGGATTAACGCCAATGACATTCTTCATTTGGTGATAAATCTCTAATTCGAGTGGAGTCATTTCCAAGTCGAAATGAACCTTATTCAAAAATCCCATCAAAATAATTTGCGAGTCACGTTTACCACGATTACCAGGTCGACTTACTTCAGATGGCTTGCCCACTTTTACCACTACTATATACGGTACTACATGACCTTCATATTCATATAGACCAGAGTAAACTTTACCGTAATTTAATTGTGCTGATCCTTCACCGACCGATTTGAATGCTAAAGGTTCCGGGTCCATCTTTGGATCAACTCCGAGAATGTCAAGCACAATTCGAGGAGTTGGTCTATCGTTACCAGAACCAATAATCATACCATCGGCAATTAAGAAAAGTAATTTGCGTTTATCGTCGTAAACAAGAGCAGCCAAAGAATCCATTGTCCGTTTAAGAGAATCTTCACCCTCAGTATAACAAGGTACTTGACAAATGACAAATTTATCATGATCTTCGGGTTTTCTTCTTGCGCCCAATTGCAATGCAGCCAAGAATTTAATTAATACGACACTCATAAGAATCACAGAAACGGCCAAAAGAATGTAATTATTGAATTGACATCTAAATGTTTTGCGGAAATCAAT
The DNA here is from genome assembly GCA_910591945.1 of Ambispora gerdemannii. NCBI lineage: Eukaryota > Fungi > Glomeromycota > Glomeromycetes > Archaeosporales > Ambisporaceae > Ambispora > Ambispora gerdemannii. The sequence continues at coordinate 19,011 of CAJVPL010000147.1, forward strand.
TCGACCAACATAGAAAAGATTTTCCATACAAGCCAGGTTATATGCTCGGGTGGTGGGATCAATGTGACTCCAATAGCTAGAAATATCTTGACCAGGAAGACTATTAAAGAGTGTTTCCACGTCGTTATCTAAATAATGATAATTTGGGATTGGGATTGGTGCATTTCCTTCTGGTCGATTTTGTTGCTGGTTGGATTTTTGAGTACTGAAATAATCGGATAAATCGTAGACTCTTTTGTTGATTATTGCCCATTTACGATTTTGAGTTTTAGCTTGATCAGCGATGTCGTTTTTATCCCAAACGAGATCTCCCTTATAGAAACGCTTCATACGCGGAATAAAAAGTCCAGTATACCAATCGGCCTTAGCCAATTTTGATGTTGGATAAATACGACTAGGATATTCATGTTTGAAACCAAATGGAGATGCATTGGTTGAATTGACCTGCAATTTGATGATATTGTCTTTGTCATTCAAGTTAAGTCCTTGACAAGCTTCCGAGATAGGAATCGGGAAAAATGGCGTGACGTCAGTACCAGCAAAATCTTGCATTTGTTGATCTGCGGCGGGACGACCAGAGATATCTGAATGATCCAATTGCCAGAAATCACTAATATCATAAATTTTTCCTCGCAAACTAACCCAAAAGTCATTGTCGCCAGTGTGAAAACTAACTTCCCGTTCATTGTAAACTTTATCATCACCAGGGCAAATGATTTTTCCAAAAGCAATAATATAAAAGATAATTATTGCCGATAATAGAAAGATTAACATGCAAAGAACTAATTTTTCACGCCAAGCCATTCGTACATCAGGACGTTTCATTCCACCGATCCACGATAGACAAAATGAAGGAATCCACCAGGTCATAAGCCAGACAAATCGAACCCACCAGATACGCGTTTTTGTGATGGGAATTTCTTCTATGTCTTCGTTATCCGCAACACCCTTTTCATCCACTTGCTTTAAATCTCCACCACGTGATACTCTGAATTATGAGAATTGTTATTGTTATACTTCTCAGAATACATAATAATAATAATAATAATAATAATACTCACCCATCACCGCTGTTACCACCCCACTGACTACCCCACATGCTAGTTTCTTCCTCCTCGTTATATACATTGCCTCCACTCCTTGAATAATATTCATCTTCACTTCCTGCATAACTTTGATCATCGTTGAAATCACTACCATAAGCAAGTCGCTGAGTAGGAATTAATCGATCCATTGAACTTGCCGCACTAGCAGCAGCTAGACCTCGAGGACGTTCAGCTCCACCATTAAAACCACTGGCTAAACTTTCGTCATCTTTCATTTGCTTTGCTTTAGCTCGCTCTTCTTTTTCAGCTGCTCTTAGTTTATCTTCTAATTCTTTCCATATTAGATCTGAAAGGAAAATATTTTGTCTACCAAGAGCAATGTCACTTACACCCCATCCACTAGATGTCACAAAAGCTTCCACTTTTTGTCGATCATTGGGCGAAGAATTCAATGGAATGATTGATTCGTAACGAGCAATGAAATCCGCATAAAGGTAATGAACAGTATAATCGACTCTTTTACGGTTCACAATATCTGGTATGAGGAAACTACGAATTTGTGCTTTAACACGTTTATTATCAAATGAATTTGGTTCATGATTATCATTCGGACGAATCTGAATAATATTCCACATTCGAGTTTCGTTCATCGTCTCAATTAATTGATTCAAGGTACCGTAGAGTTGAGTGATTACAGTTGAAACTTCGACAGAATGTTTCTTTTTACCACTTCCAGATTGTTTTTCTTCTTCAGCAGGAGTAGCGCGACCAATTTCTTGTCCAGTCTTTTTCTTTTTCATACTCGGAGCACGCATTGGTTTTGTGGGTAATTGAGCCATAACAATAGTTTTTTCGTTTTTTGGGTGATTTTTAATTGCCAAAGCAGGGCCCGAAAATAATTTACTGACGAATGGATTATTAGTGTCACGGAAAAGATTGACAAAATCGGTCGATAAATTATCCAGATTTTTGTCAATAAAGTTGTCGATTGAATAATTGACTTGCCCAGCGAAATGATTAATTCCAAAAGATCCTGCTTTAGAAAATTTTGAGCTCGGAGGATTTGCAACATATGATGGATGAGAGCCAAATGTTGCTTGTAAGGTCGAAAGCAATTTTGTGTCATCGCCATTTTGTGTACTTGAAGATTCTTGATCAAGAATTGATACTAAGCCAGTTTTTTTGGATTCTGATTTGGTGGAAGTGATAAAGTTGTCTCCTCGTAGAAGTTCTACACATCCGCTGTTATCCATGGTCAGAACTCGAGGTAAAGAAACCCCATCGCGATTTACCTCAGCATTGTCTCCAATTGAATCATCAAATATATTCTTTAACACAAAATTTTCAATTTCTTCGGAGGCTACATTAAGACAGAATTGTTCAAAAGAGTTTTTTGTGAAATTTTGATAGCCAGGTTGATCTAAAAGTCCAATGAAATTTGGGGGTTCATCTGAATTACAAAGTTTAGAGTTAATATGTTCCACGATCCAAGTGAATAATATAGAGTATAAAGCGCGTGCAAGTGAGTCTCTCTGTTCAGTTGCAGCTTCGGCATTTAAAAATACTGTGCACAGTTCTTTACGAAGATATTTAGTTTTGTATGTTAAAGTTTGTTCTAATTTAGATGAAGGAACACCCAATTGTTCAGCAACCAAATCCAAAACATGATGATTTTTGATAGAAGCGGCTTCATCGCGAGCATTCCTGCCCGGATTTACGAATTCAATGTTGCCCAGCAACAAAATGGCAGACAAGAGCTGCCAAATTTGAGATACAGTTTTACTTTTAAAACCCAAAGCTTTCAAAGAAGCGCGTAAATCATCCATTCTAATAGTATCGTCGACATCTGAAATATGAAAACATTTCGATTGAGATAAATAAGAGTAATGGTGGGGATCTTGAAGATGAAGTTGTGATTTCTCTTCAACATTGGCACCAGCTAACAAGTAATAGAATACGTGATAACTTCTTTCGTCTTGTGGCACTTCAGTTACTCTTGATTTGTCCAATGCATATGTTAAAGCTTTTGCACCAATAATTCTACCTCGTTCATTGAATTGTAATTCCAGGTATTTGCCAAATCTCGATGCATTTCGATTTTGTATAGTGTGCGCATTACCAAATGCTTCCAAGATGAATTGAGCATTTTGGATTAGCGAGGCAATTTTTGATTCTTTTTTCGTGTGAGTAGATAAAAGTAAAAGTTGTTGCAAGAGGTGTGATTGAGTAGCAGTTTTACCAGAACCTGATATACCACTAAAATAAACAAGACATATAATTTTGTGATTGTAACCATTACGAATGATATAGATTTAAAATATCATGAATTAAAAAATTACCTGAATACTACACTTTGATCCTCTGCCGACCTTCGCATATGTAAATAAACTCTTGCGGCTAATTCATATACATGAGGTTGTAACGAAGGCTTATTGCCCGAGGTATCTTTATACCATTGTTCTGCATAATCCTTCGCAGTGACATCGTTCATGCACTCTAGTGGTTTATGAGGATTGACGACGACCAAAGTCGAAGCATTAATACGAGTATAAGGTAGGTCAGCTTTATAACGGGCGGAAAGTAATTGCAAGACATCATCATCTGATGGTGCTTTAGCTGAGCTAGTGAGTAATTGAGTTAAGTCGATTCTATCATCAGAGGGTGAGGATGAGGAAATTAAGGGATTTGAGGAACGGCTCTTTTTCGTCTTCCCCATAGTCTTTCTATCTATATGAATGTCGCTTTATAGTTAGATTATTGAATAATGGTTTTTTATAGTGCTATTAGTATTATTCTTACTATTACTATTATATTAAAGAGTAAGGTATACAAAGTATTATTATACAAAAAGTCCAACAATAAAAAGAATAAATTTTTTTAAATTTGCAAAACTCGTTGTCTGTTTGCCCTTTTTGCCTATTAATAGTGAGTGAAAAGGAAGTCAAAGGGAAGAGGTGGAGAAGGGATAATATAATAATAATTTTTATAGTTCAAAAATCTTCCAAGAAATCTCCAACCATATACCAAAATCAAAACAGACAAAACATGTAAAGGAACGAAAAAAAAAGAAGGGAAATAAGTTTTATATAATAATGTGATGTGTCGAGGGGCGGACGAAAATGAGACAAGAATGTATCTGGAAATTAGTACAACTGTCGTACATAAACACAGTGTGTTGTAATTCGTGTGGTATTTATTTTTATAATTGCATTAGACTTTTTCTGAATCAAGAAAAAATGTGGCGTGGATGAACGAGTGATATATTTTTTAACGCGGGCAGTTGAATTGATTGATTTATAACACAGCCTGAATCTCTTAAATTTCTTTTTTTTTCAACAGAAATATTTATTTATTTATTCATTTATTTAGGAAATAATGACCGCATATATTTATAATATGTCGTTGAAATTGGTTATGTCTCTTTCATGCTTCTCTATTCACATACACATACACATACACGTGCGTGCATATTAAATTTCATAATAAGTCTAAAAATAGTTATTTTAATACATATCGAAGAATTATATCGCATATATACATTTAAAATTTGGGGATGACAAATCACCAATAAATAAATCTGAAGAAAAAATCCGGCGAAAAAAAGTGATATACCTTGATGCGCGACACTGCATTCAAAATTTTCGATTTACTTTTAATTCAGGCCAGAAAATCGATTTTAAGCCACTATAATCCGTTAAATATAACGAATATTTTGTTCGAAATCAAGGGCACTTTTTATAATAAAAAAATTCTGTTAGTAAAGAGAAGTATTATCAAATAAATTTTAAAAGATCTTTTCCATCAAGAGAAAATCAGGATGTTCTACGCAATTCTCAGCACATTATTTGAATTGACATTCTGAACAGATCAGACGGTTAATGAATGTAGTTTACACAAATTATAGATCGTTTATAATGGCAACAATCACCTACGGGAGAAAGTAACCGTTAAAGAGTCAACTTTTGTTGTTTGCTGTAAATTTTTTCATTTGATCCCTTTATCGAAGTAAATGGTAGCTGATGATACACACTATTAAAATTAAGATAGCTAGATTTACAATAAGCCTCTTTTATGATAGATCTGATTTACACAGCCTTTTTCAAGAGAATATATATATTTATTGTACATGTTCCAATCCAGTATTTAATGCTAAAATCGTGTTGTTATACACTAACCAGAAACATACATCTTTAAATATTTCTATCTATTCTAAGAAAGTTATAATAGAAAAAGAGATAAAAATGTATATTGTGTATTAAATCAAATGAGTGAATAAATGTACAATTCGTCATTGTACAATTGAAAAGTTTGTAAATAAGAAAAGGAAAGAAATGGATTTGTTTTACAATTAAATGAAAGAATATATAAATAGTAAGTATATATAATATGACATACCCAGCACACGCACGCATATACAAAAAAATGAATGACATAAAAAAATATACTACAAGAAAATTATAAAAAGAAAGTGTGATTGATTAACTAAAAGACTGAATGGTTGACTAATTGTGATGATTTGTATTGATTGATCGATTGATCGATTGTCCAAAAATATGAAATTGTTCCATACCTTTTATTATTTACCAAATAATTTTTCGAAAATATTTGAAACTCTCCAATTCTTTGAGTCTTCCTCTTCATCTTCCTCATAATAATAGTCTTCATCATATTCATCATCATAATAATTCCCTGAATATTGTTTATTATTCCCTCCAGGTAATGTTCCTTGTGATGCTGGATTATTTACATTATTGCCAACCTCACCACCACTTACTCCTGCTGCTGTTGAACTCGGATTTTTTGAAGATGATGAGGGTGAAACAACTGCAGCTGTGGCTAAATGTTGTCGCAATCGATTTTCTAAATTACTATTACTTGGAGATGTTCTTATTTGTCTGGGCGTGGTTGTTAATTTAGGTGGAGGCGGCGGCGAAGATAATAAAACTGAAGTTGATTTCGGTGATCCATCTGAATTTTTTTTAGTGATTGATGAGGATGATGTTAATTTGACCATAGGTGCCCCTGAATTACCACCACCACCACCAATAACATGATTGTTATTATCACCGTAATCATTAGCACGTTTTTTCTGTCGATATTCACTATTATTATTCCGACCCAGAAGAGTTAAAGTGTCCTCCAATTTTCTTCTCCCACTTTCTCTTTCCATATAAGTCCCAGTTTTCTCTATTTCTTCTTCTTTGGTTTCGTATACTGTTACTGGAACATTGGCGATGGTATTGTCCGTTGTTGTTCCTCCACCCCCGAAAAAAGAAGCAACGCCTCTTCTAAAGATTGATCCAACTGATTCCATACTTTCTCGTCGGTTTTTAATTCTCAAAGTATTTGGCGCACTATGGCTACCACTAGCACTAGTAAATGCTTCCAGATTACGATCCGGATAATATGATTCTTCTGCAAATGTATCAATACTTCCAATTGATACATCTCGATCATGTGAAAAATCTACGGACATACGCCGAGTATGATGACGTGCAGAATTTGGTGGAGATTGAACCTCTTTAACACCTCCGAATACTCGACTTAAATATGCTCCAAATCCACTTTCATTGCCTTGACTTTGCCTATTTTTTCGTTTATCTTTTCGTTCCAAACTTTCATAATCTTTTCGACCACTCGTTAAACTTTTACCAAACTCTTCTTCAGCTTTCCTTCGACTCTCTTCCACTTTTTGTACATAAGAAACTTGTACTTCATTAACCATCATACGTAAGTTACCCACTTCAGCTAATAAATCTTGCATAAGATGGGTGAGCGGTAGAAATTCCTCGGGTGAAAATCTAAAGATATCCCGATTTTTACTTCCACTAATCTTAGTAATTTCAGATTCACAGTAATCATCAATATTTTCATCTTTCTCATCTGATGATTTTTCAATTTCGTTTCCTCGTAAATCTTCCACCCATCTAAATCGTTCTCTTAGATTTTCAACATCTGTCAAAATATTCTCAATTAAATTATTACTTAAGCTTGATAATTCTAACATGTCAAATTGTCTTTTTAGACGTCGGTTCAATGCCAAAATATCGGTGTCTTTAAGACGATCCATCAAATGACTGACTAAATTGAAAAGCAATTGATATGGACTTTGATGTTGTGGTGATTCAGGTGATGCAGGATGAAGATATTGAACGTTGACAATATTATTATTAGTATTATCATTATTTGCATCATTATCATCCTTAGGCGCATGCACTATTATTGCGGGAGGGTGAATTGATGATGTACGTCGAGTTGCTGTAGATGTATGAGAGCGGGATGATAATCCGTGTTCAACTTCATTTGCAAGTGCTGCTGCTTCTGCAGCTGATAAATTAGCTTCATCTACAAGTACTTCTTCTACAAAGTCTTTAATGGGGGAGCTTGACAAATTCATTCGAGTTTTTTCCTTTATAGTGTCGGTGTCACTTTCTCCTTTTTCATGCTTATCATCGTCATTATTACTAGTTTTCGTAGCAATGCTATTATTGTTCTCCTTGCCTTTCTTAGAATTGGTCGTGGTTTGTTCTTTAGCAACTCCTGCTCGCCAAGCTTCCATCATTTGCTTACGTTCTTTGGGACCCAATGTTGCAAATTTAGGATTTTTGAAAGCTGGAATCGCTGGCTTAGCGGTTAATTTGGATTTCAATGTCGGTGTCCCTGATGATTGAGAAGCTTTAACCGATAATGAGTTAGCTATTCCTGATGTTGGACGTCGATGATACGTCGGTTTATGTTGTTTAGAAGTTGCTGTTGATGTTGTTACGATTGATTTTCGCTTCGATAAGAGTGTGCTATTGTTGACATTATTTTGTGAATTATTGTCTGCTTTTTGAGTAGATGATGTTTTGTTTGATTTGTCTTTTTCGTCATTATTTAGCTTATTATTATTGTTGTCGTTTTGTTTATCCGTATTGTTGTTGTTGTTAACATTATTTGCTGCTACATCTTTTTTAAGTCCGGCAGATAATAATGAAACACTATTTCTTTTTTGATTGTCTGAATTTTGTTCTTGTGCTGAAATAGTTGAAATATTATTCTTGTTAGAGTCATCGGTTGTTTCTTCGTTATTTTTCGTCGTCTTCACATTAGAATTTATAGTCGAGTTTGGAGAAATCTGATCTTTTTCTTTTTCCGCTACCTCCGTCTCCTCCTAAAACGTGTCAGAAAAGGTAAACCAGAAAGAGAAGAAAGAGAGGGCCTGAATGAGAATAAATAACCAGATAGTTTTGCTGTTCATATCAGATAATTTTGGTCCATGGTGGGATCTTTTACTTAAAATTGCTTATTGTCTTTCGTATTTTCTTTATGATCAGTGCAGACAACAAAAACAAAAATATATACGAAACTGGACCACCATTGACCAAAATAAAAGAATCCTTGCAAAACAATATAAACACGGAACAATATAAAGAACGAGAAATAATAAACTGAACCAATATTACATACCCCAGTCACTCTTTCTTCATCTTCTGATTCATCGGTGAAAGTTATATCATCCGATTCTGCATCCGAATCTCCTGATTTTTTGCTAATCTTCGCAGTTTTCATAGGCGGATTTTCTTCCTGAGCTTCTTTACTTTCGGAATTTTCGTTATTAGTAAGTTCTTCTTCTCCTTCTTCACCAATCTCAACGAATCTTTTTTTGCCTTTCTTAAGAGCTCCACGTCCGGGTCTTCGGGCACCTCGTGGTTTAGTTTTTTTCACTAGGTATTTTTCTAATTCGCCAAAGACACTTCCCCGCACAATATCGACATTTTCCGCGGGATAATGATGGTAATGGTGATAATGATGATGATAATGCAACGGATTTGAGCTAGACAGCAGTGATGTCGAAACCAATGATCCAGCGGGAGAGGCAACTGAAGGATCCACTCCCATACTATTAAAGGTATTGATTGAAGCTGCACAACCAAATGAAGAAGAAAGAGCACTTGGTGAGATACGAGCATGAATTGGGCGTGCAGGTGTTCCAATGATATTACCACTAACACCATCTCCACCTTCTTCCATAAATACTGCTGTGACTGGGGATTCTTCACCATTACTCTCTACTTCATCAATCACCTGAACAGGTATACCTTTGTTATTGAAAGGAGGTGCGAAAGTAGTACTTGTGTAACTGGCTGGATAGGGAGAGTAACCAGTTGCACTAGCAGTTTCCAGCTCCTCGATTCGATTTTGTAATGTGCTTACTTCATTACGTGATTCAGTTAAGAGTTCGCGATATTCCAAAATTTCTGATTTTAATTTATTATTGGCCGATGATAATTCTTTAATAAGTGTTATTAGATGAGTATTGGCTTCATTATTTGACGAAGACTAAATTGCATAAAGTAATAAGAATTGTTAACTTATTTATTGGTTAGCTAAATATAAAAAAATATGAATTCATTACACACTTTAAATTCGTCTCTTAGCCGTTCATTGGACTCGCGTAACATTGCTACAGCCTCGAGTTTTCCTTTAGATCGTAAACCATCATTTTGCTCACGTTTCAGTTTTTCATGAGCACTATGAAGATTATCTTTAATAAAAAACATATTACAAATCAATTCAGAAACTCAAAAAATCAAGAGTAAAAAAATATATAGACTTGCCATATTTCCCTTTCAATTTACGAACTCGAGCTTCAGCAGCACTTTCAGCTTTGCGAGCTACCGTAAGCTCCTGTTTAAGATCTTCCATTTGTCTCCGTAGATCTTCTTCCCTCTCTTCACTATGTTCTCCTTTGATATTATTGGCTGTTAAACGTTTCACTTCGTCATCACGTTTTTCCAGCTCTTTTACAAGTTCACGTAATCTAACATCATTTGCTTCAAATGCAGCGGCAAGTGAATCATTTTTCTAGAGTATATAAATAAATTAATAAAGATTATTATATATTATATGATTAATTTCATTAATACATAATGAAAAATTAATTTTCACCCTTTCAACTAAGCTTTTTTGTCGTAGAACATCATCGATTTGACCTTCTAATGAAAGTTGCGTTTGCTCCAAATTACGCACTAATTCCATTAATTCATTTTTGTCTCTCTGCGAATCTTCCCGCTCACGAAGCATATTTTTATGGTCTTGTTGCAATTCACGAACCAGATCTTGAAGCTCTTGAACTTCTTGTTCAGCACGAGCGCACTAAAAAAATTATTAATGATAACATTATTTTTATTATTTGTTGATAATTGTCTTTTATGATTCCTCAGAAATGTATATGGAGACAAAGATCAGTCAATACCTGATGCTCTAATGCTTGTTGAAATTCTTCCATTTCTTTCTGATAATGTTCATGTTTTTGCAAGAGTGCTTGCCCGACCTCTGGATGAAAAAAAATAACTCGTTTTATTAAGATCTTTTTGTCTTGAAATAGCAGAAAATTTCTGTTCATGTTTCCATTTTCACATTGGAATTAAATAAGCCTATAATTACTCACTCATAAAGATACTTACCACCAGCTAGTCGCAGTTCCTCTTCCATAGAACGAGAATTCCGGATAAACACTTGTAAATTCGAACAATTCTCTCTACCACAACAACATTCTAGCATTAACGGAGTCCGAGTTCCAGGTGTAGGAGAAAAATTGCCCCAAAATTGCGTTCCTGGAGGCATTTCCAATCTAGAGAAGCTGTCTAATCGGGAGCTTGAGGCATTAGGTGTCATGTTTTCATCCTCACTACCTGAATCGCCACCATGTCCTGGTGGCTGTAAACTGGCAGTATTAATGTCGGAAGTTTGATGATGTTGAGGGGAAAAATATGGTGGTAAAAGGTTGTTTTCTATGCGTGGTGGAGTTTGACGACCCGAATCTTGAAAGCTCATTTTGAGCTTTACCAAAATTTGCAATTTATTATCAAATAAATAAATTAAATAGATCTTGTTTTTAGTGTACAATAGCGATTACAATTGCGATTGCAATAGCAACTCTGAAAAGACAATGTTGAATCCCATCCCGATATATGCCGCATTATATCAACCAAGATCCGATTTTCTCCAATGCCTAGTCATTCGGGGGGCAATAATTGACACGAGACTTCGGCCGTGATAATGATAACTCCATTTTGAATTGTTTCCATCTTTCTTTCTAAGCAGGTATGATCAGTAATTTCTACGTCATATTTAATTCATCCATTTGATGGTCTGTCTCCTTGATTAAAAGGGACGATGAATGACTATTTGTAAAAAAAAATTTTATTAAGCAAACCTTATCAAACTAATCTCGTGTATAATCTACCACATCGAAATATATTTCATTAATGACTAAATGGTTAGTTGTTAATTAAGCAATCACTATTTTTCTTTTTTTTAATGATGTTGTGATTTATATATAACCCGACAATTAAAATTCTTTTTAAATAATTTGTATACTAATTAGAAGATGAAGATGAAATAAAAGAAAATACTAATAATAATAATAATCATAATCGAAAAAGAAGTGATCGAAAAAGAAAAATAGAAAATAGAAAGAAAGGATGAAAATTCTCTTAAGTATTTACACAAATAATCTCACGATTTTTTATTAATCGTTGGGCAATTATTTTAATATTCTACCCTTAATTTATAGTAAGTATAAAAAGGAAATCGAACATTATTTTTACACATGATTTATATAGTATATTATATATGATGAAAGAAAAATGATGATTGATTATTGAATCCTGCAACTTATAATCTAGATTTAATAATAGAGTAAAAAAGACGAAGAGAAAGGAGGGAAGGAGTAAGGAACGTAAAGAAGGAAGGATAGATAAGATAAACAATATAATGACAGATAATCATTAACTTCCATCATTACCAGCTGTACCATTTTGACCAGTACCCGATGGTGAAGCGAGTACGTTATCTAAATCTAAATATTGATCAAAAATGTTATCTGTTGCGCTAGCACCAGTAACACCATTCATATCGAAACTTGCTTCTGAACTGAGACCGTATTCCAAGTTGAAGTCTATTGCGGAGTAATTATTTAATACCTACATAATTAATTAATTAATAAATAAATAAAAATCATGTAGACTGAACGAATGAACGAAAGAACGAGCGAACGAACGAACGAACGAAATAGATAAATAATTAATTTACCTCATTAATCTCCGCATCTATTTCTGTTGTATCTGCTCTTTGTACCATTATTCCTGGTGCTGGTGAATTTAATGACAAGACATTTGTATTCGTTTGCTGTGGATTTTGTTGTTGTGATTGAGCATTTTGTACCGTAGTTGCAACAATTGAATTTTGAGGAGTTGATATGGAATTTGGAGTATTCGCAACCCCGCCCGGTTGACTAGATTGTGATTGATTAGGAGTTGTCTTGGAAGCAGTGTTCTATACATGAAATATAAATTATTTGATATTCTATGAATAAATAACTGATTTAACATTAATACCTTATTATTGTTTTCAGCTTTCTTTTGCCGCTGCTGCGCCACTTGTTGTGCCACTTGCTGCTGCTGCTGTTGATATGATGGTGGAAATAATTGCATTCCTCCTGGAAGAGTAGTTACTCGCTTTATTTTATATATATATATATATATATGTGTGTGTGTGTGTGTAGAGGAAAATATAAATATATATACATTAAAAAAATTTATTAATAACATAAAGAAATATTGATTATTTTACCGGTTGATTTTTATTTTTATTATAAGAATCTAAATCTTGTCGTTGACCTGCTAACAGTTTCTCAGTTCCAGCAGTTCTAATCATATTCGCAGGAACTGCACCTGGAGCAAGCCCGAACATTGGATAAGTCATCATCCCAGGTCGTATTCCAATCGCAGGATTAGCACTTAAGTTCATGGGCATACTCGATATAGTATTCGTTAAATTCGCCATTCCCGCAGTGGCATTATTAATCAAATTATTGATTTCTTGAGCATTTGGAATATCATTGTTATTGTTATTATTATTCCCTGTTGATGTTCCACCTCCGTTCCCTTGATTATTATTGTTATTATTTACAATCGGTGACATTGAATGATTTACACCTGGTGATGATATTGATTTTTGTGGCTGCTGCTGCTGTTGTTGATTGGCCGTTATTCCTGCTGTGGCCATTTGTTGTGTTCTTTGCTGCTGCTGCTGTTGCTGTTGCTGCCCTTGTGGTTGCGGAGTTTGCTGCAGTGGCTGTTGATGAAGTTGGTTTTGTTGTTGAGTATTCATCATTGGTTGTTGATTCGGTAGAGTACTTCTTTTGGTAAGAGGAGGTTGACGGGGGGTTTTGGGCGGTATACCAGGTGAGTTCGGCATATTTGAAATTGGCTAAATTAATTTTTAATAAACGAATATATAAATATTCAAATTCAGATTAATTATTTCATAATAAAAAGAATAAATACTTGTGTTAACATCAACGCAGTTGGTCCCATATTCATTTGTGCTTGCGCTTGTGTATGAGTTTGTTGTTGAGGACGTTGCGGTTGTTGTTGCTGCTGCTGTTGTACGGGTATATATCCACCGTCTGGTTGCATTGTTCTTGGTCGTTTAGAAGGTGACGAAGAAGTTTGTCCTGCTATTGTGGGTGTACCATTACTCACTACATCTACCGTTCTCTTCGTTCCTGATTGATTTACAACTACTTGTTGCTGCTGTTGCTGCTGCTGTTGCTGCTGCTGATGTTGTTGTTGTTGTCTTAAAGCTGTTTGTTGTTGAATTTGTGGCATTCCATTCATTGCGGGTTGTTCAGCAACTTGATTACGAAGAGCTGATAATGTTGGTGACTGTCCATGCGCAATTGCTGGATGAAATGGTTTACCTCTAAATATCGAATTAAATATCATTAGCTATTAAGTTATTGTGATAGTGATATAATAATTAATAAAAAAATTTAATAGTTGATGCAAAATACATACTGTATAAATCGTGATGGTTGCTGTTGCTGCTGTTGCTGCTGTTGCTGCTGTTGCTGCTGTTGTTGTTGCTGTTGTTGTTGTTGCTGCTGCTGCTGCTGTTGTTGTTGCTGCTGCTGCTGTTGTTGTAGTGGTGGTGGTTGTCTCATCGCACTCTTTATTATATTAGGCATTCGTTGAGAATTAGCTAACAATACCATATTATTATCAGGGTTAGCGTTAGGTGAGTCAATATTCATCATTCCATTAACAACAGGTCGATTACCAAATTGATTTGGATGAGTTGGTTGATGCGCAGCAACATTTGGTTGCTGCTGATTAACCACGACACCTTGTTGTTGCTGCTGCTGCTGTTGCTGCTGCTGCTGCTGCTGTTGCTGCTGCTGCTGCTGCTGCTGTTGTTGCTGCTGTTGCTGCTGTTGCTGCTGTTGCTGCTGCTGCTGTTGCTGCTGCTGCTGCTGCGCAATTTGCAATTGAGCTGCAGTCACATTATGATGTTGTTGTTGCTGCTGCTGTTGTTGTTGTTGTTGTTGAGCCGCAAGAAGTTGCTGAAATTGTTGTTGGAGTTGACGTTGATGTACTGCTGTTGGGGCAGTCGCAACATTAACTTGACCTGGATGTCCTTGATTTTGTTGCTGTTGATGTTGTTGCTGTGCTATTTGTTGTGGATTCGGTACGCCCATTTGTTGGTATGGAAATGTCCCGTTTTGATTTAATCCTTCAGAAATGAGCCTCATTCGTACTTGTTTATTACGATTCTATAAAATTGTAAATATTCAAATAATTAATTACTTATTATTCCTAATTATCATCATCATCTTATTATCTTCATCACAATAACAATTATTCTTCGTAGTGGTCATTATCGTTAATATTAATATTATTGTTGTTATTTTATGTGAAGTAGATCTCGTCGTTAATATTATTCATTTATTCCCTTTGAGTATCCTCAAATTTTCTTAATCTTCTCTAATTTAATAATCACATCAAAATAATTTCTAACAATTGTTTCTCTCACCTGTTGATCAACATATCGTTGAGCTTCTAACGTATGATTTCCCGGACGACCCAGTTTTGCACTGTAAACATCCCAAAATACTGTCCACCATTCATATAGAAAGCCTTCAGGTGCATGTACAGGTACTGGAGCTTCAGGTAGCGAAGCAAAACCGTTATCAGTTTCTCCATTAGCAGTAGTATTTGAGATACCTGTATTACTATTATTACTATTATTATTATTATTATTACTACTACTACTACTATTATTATTGTTATTGTTGCTATTATTATTTTTGTTATTATTTCCCTCTTCTTTTAAATTTTGAATGTTCCCTTCTCTGAAAAAAGCTCTTGCACTTTCCGCATGCCCCTGTTTTTTTAGAAAATCATAAACATAAGCATTTAATAGTCCTATTTTTGATGATGCCCCATTTCTTTGTGCTTCATTTTGTGAAGCGGCAGCAGATATTTGTTGGGTGAATGGTTGTTGTTGCTGCTGCTGAGCTTGCAATTGTTGTTGTAGTTGTTGCGATGGTTGTTGCGGTGGTGGTTGTGGTTGTTGCTGTTGCTGCTGCTGTTGTTGCTGTTGCTGCTGCTGTTGTTGCTGCTGAGCATTAACAGATTGAGGTTGCTGTTGCTGTTGAACAGTTACTTGTTGGGTGTGCTGTTGCTGTTGTTGATGCATTTGAGGGTGAGCAACAGCCTGTTGGTGTGGTGTGGGTTGCTGTTGCGAGTGTATTATCGCCGCCATATTATTAGGTTGTTGTAGCATCGACATTATTATTTATTTATTTAAGGTGGTCGTTTATATATAGCAAAATTACTACTAATATTACTACCACTAATCCTTAAAATAAAGAATCGGTAATCTTTTTTCTCTTTTCTGAATTGAAACGAAGTGTCCGCTGTCTTGATACTTTTAAAAATTAATCACTCGAGAAACATTGATTGGATAGTGGATATAAGTAATAAATAGGTGCGTAAGGAGAAAGAAATGTGTAAAAGGGAGGTTGGTTGGTTGTTGAGCAGCAAAAAAACTAAAATTTTTATGGCTTAAAATAATAAAGAAATAAAGATAATAGTATTATTTTTTATTATTTTTTATTCGTATTATTATTATTATTATTATTTATTATTATTATTATTATTATTATTATTATTATTATTATTATTATTATTATTATTATTATTGTATCTTTTTCTTGTGTTGTTACCTGTCCGTCTGTCGCTCTTTTTTTATGTATTGCTTGTAGTGAAAAGAAATATATGTGTATTATATATATATATATATATATATATATATATGTATGTATGTATGTATGTGTTTATATATTTTATATTATCAGTAGTAAATGAAAAAAGAAAGCGAAAAAGAACAGACAAGTATCTATTCGCTTTTATGAAAAAGGTGGGATTTCTAGTGATGACGATGATGCTAATGATGGTACCAAATTTTCAAAATTTCATTAATCTCAAAAACTACGAAAAGATCCTCACTTAGAAACTACAAAATGAACCAATTGTGTTGCTCAAATGAACTTTTTATACGTCATCCTGCTAAAACTGACAATGAAAATCGAAAAAGGAAAAGAAAACAACGAGTAATCCTTTAATTATTTATTTAGTTGATTGTGCTTTTTTCATCATACATTAACGACTTACTACCTACCTAATTTAATTTATAATGAATCAATAATACTGTATATAAATCGATATAATTTAAATTTTAAAATAAATTGCTAAAAATCATGAATTGGTAATTCCGGAAATTATTACCTGATAATAGAAATCGTATGATCGTCGAAGTTAAAAAAACGCCTCTAAAACGATATAAATCCTTGCTGTAATTCGTGAAACCATATTTTAAGGATAATAATGATGGTAATAATATTCTTTAGCTTTGAATTTCACAATCAAAACTTTCTAACAGGAAACCTTGACTCTACAATAAAAATGATTGGCTTTGGAGTCTTTCAACTCCCTAAAAAGGTAATATTTTTTGATAAAATCTTTCAACATGTCATATGAAGATTTATCATGTGCTCTGATTTGATTGGTTGGCATTTAATATACAATTATAAATTAAGCCGGAATTATTGATTTTGTCACGTGTTATATGATCGATATAGTATATCACGTGAATTTTTAGATAAAGCGCGTTTATATTGAAATAAAATTATTTTTAAAATATTATAAATCAGATTTTATTATTTTAAATTATTAAATTCTTATTGATAATGTTATATATGCATTTTGTATTGTAATTTGTCAATTTTCTAATATATTTTTCATCTGATAAATATTTAAATATTGTTTCTAATCTGCTTTATTTTAATTGTTTTAATTATTTTTAAAGTTATTTGTTTTCTAGTTCTAATTATTGTTGAATTTTATATTTCACAAGTCTTCTTTCTAATTCTTTTAGTTTTTTTTTTGTTTTAATATTCTAACAAAAAAAATTTAGAATAAACTCAAGATATTTTAATAATATTACTATTTCTAGTTCTTATATATGAGAATATTTAGAAATAGTTAACAGTAATTGTATTTATGTCAGATTTAAATAAAAAAAATATAATTGATAATAGTGAATGATTAACAATAACAAATTAACAAGAATATAAATATGAAATAAATATTAAATATGTTTGAATGATAATAAAACAATACTAAAACTAAATATATACTATAAATTAAAGTTAAAAGTATATTATAAAAAACAAAAGATAATGTAATACTAATTGAAAATGAACAAAGATAAAACAAAGATAAACAAAGAGAAGACAAAAGAAAAGTAATAGAAAAATAATAGAAAAACAAAAAAATAAAACAAACAAAAATAAAGTAAACAAAAAAAATAAACAAAAATAAAAAGATAAGTAAAAATTAAAATCAGAATATAATTTTTTTAGTTTATTTTAAATCAATCTCATATTATATATATAACAAATTTAAATTATATTAATCTATATATTATTTATATATATAGATTACAAAAAGAAATTAATAAAAGTATAAATTTATAACATGTTGAAACATATAATTATTGTATAATATTAGAAAGAAATTTGTATAAACTCTATATATTACTAATTAAATTGATATAATAAGAGATATAAATAAAGTATCAATAAGATTTAGAATATAAATTAATATAAAATTACTATGAATTAATTGATTAATTAAATAATAATGAAATCTAAATTAAAACAATACAATAAAAATGAAAAATAATTGGATAAAAAATAAAAGAAAAATCGTGCTTTTAATAAGAAATATATGTTAAAAAAGTGATAAAAGATAAAGTAATAATAATATATAGTCAAAGAAATTTAACTTATTAACTTATGTAATTTATAAATTATATAATGAAATTAGATATATATATATTACTGAAAGTTATAATAAAAGATACTTTTACATTTATAAATACCAATATATTTACTGGTTTAATAAAAAAAAATGATATAAAAATATTAAAACTACCAGAAAATTACATAAAAAAGGATTTCTTCTTAAAGTATAGTTAAATCTTTCTATAATCATACCTATTTATAATTACACTTTTTTATAATCATCTTATTTTGCTTTTCTATTTACATATAAATATAGTAAAAAAATTACTCTATAATCACATTTCCTCTATAGTCACCAAATTTTGCTTTTTTAGAATAGTGATTATAAAGAAATTTGACTATATATAATAAATATAATGAAATTGAAAAAGTAATTCTATTAAGATATATTAAAAAAGAAAATATTGAATATAATAGTTCTAAAGAAATCTTAGTTAATGAAATATTTTAACAAATCTATCAACAATTATTTTCTAAATATTATTTATAATTGGCTTATCTTGAATATATTAATATTAAACTTTGCAAAAATTATTTAATTCCTTGTAAATTTAAATAATATAATAATTATAAAGAACCTAAAATTAATTAAATAAGATTAATAATTATAAAGATAAAGCTCTCATATATTCAAAATCAAATCAAAAACTTGAAAATATTCTTGTTCAAACTGAAGAAATTATTAAATCATTAATTCAACCTGTTTTCAAAGTTAAAATTTGAATTAAAAATAAACTAATAAATGAAATTAATAAACTCTTGAACTTTTATCATACTTGTAACTTTGAAGAATTATTAAAATAAAAAAATATTAATTTAGTAATCAAAATTTATAATAACAATAATAAAAATATTATATCTCAAAAAGTACATTAAAATAATACTGAGTTTAATATTAGATATTGTCATAATATAACATTTAGCAAATAATTTCATTGAATAATAAAAATATTAATTATTATTGAATTATATTTATTAATATTTTTATTGAATAATTATTTTTAGTTAATTATTATTTTATTAGGTAATTATATTTTAGATATTATTAATTTTTAGATTTGTGTTAATACTAATAACACTAATAATACTAATAATATTTATTAACAACAATAATAATATTAATACTTGTATTAATATCAAAAATATTGATAATACTCATATTTAATTAAATTAGTAACAACAACAATAAAACCAGTTATATTATATAATATGTAATTTATATAAATATATCATATAACTTAGCTTAAGTAAAAGTAATTTTAATAACTCAAAAAATTTTTTATTTGATAGAAACTTATAAAATTATATTTGTATTGGTTTTTGATCTTGAAAGATAGATTGCTTATAATAAATTATTGTTATTAACTTAAAAGATAGTTACTTGATAAACTTATTATTTGTAATCTAACTTTTAAAGTTCTAAATAAATATATAATACTTAGTAAAGTTATTGAATATTATTCTAGTTTATCACAATATGAATACATATTATCTATTTTTAATAATAGTTTTTAGTCTCTCCCATTATAAAAACTTAATTTTTTTGTTTTTAAGTTAGTAAAAACATGTGAATATAGTTAAATCTCTTTATAGTTATTATTTTTAAAAAAGCAAAATTTGATAACTATAAAAAAAATGTGATTATAGAGAAATTTTTTTACTATATTTATATTTAAATAGAAAATCAAAATAGTGTGATTATAAAGAGATATAACTATAAATAAATATAATTATAAGTTTGATTATAATATATAAATAACTTAAATTATATAAAACAGTAACAGATTTTGGTGCACTCTCTGTGAAAAAGATAATTTCACATTATCAAAATTTTATTTGAACAGAAAACTCTCTATAAATAAACAAAGTATTATATCAAAGAAAATCAGAATTGAATTAAGAATTCTTTATGGAAGAACAAATAAATTAACAACAAGCAAATCTATTTCAATTTGAATCTTACAAAATTAAAATAAGAAAATTATTCCAAAAAATAGTTACTAAAATATTAATATCAGAACAATATTCTAATAAAAATCTCAAAGTTATTTTTAATAACTTCAAGCTATTTTATAGAAAAACAATTTATAGAAATATATTAACTATAGCAAGAAAAGCATTTGCAGAATTATTAAAAGAAGAAACTGAATTAATTAAATTATAAGTTCAAATTTTTTACATTATATTCAACAAGAAATTTATAAATTTCATCAAATATTCGAGAAAAATAAAACAGCTAAAAAGACTATCAGTAAAAATCTCCAGTTTGAAAGAACTATTTACTAAAAAAAAATATAGAAAATTTATTAAAATTATCAAAAACTTAGAAGAATTCAACAAAGTAAATATTATTTCAAAATACTTTAATTAAATGACTAAATTAATTAGATAATAATCAATATTATCTTTTAATACTAAAAAAAAGAAAAAGTATCAATATTTGTTCAAATTCAAGAAATACAACAAGAATTTTAACAAGAATTAGAAGAAAAAAAGTTCAACAAGAAGAATTTCTAGAAGAAAAAAATCAAGAAGATTAACCAAAAAAATAATGAAATGACAAAACAAGAAATTGTTAATCAATTTAAAAACTTAATTATTGAATTAAATATCTTAGTATATTGTTCTCATTAATTCAAAAGTTGTTGAAATTAATGAATTATCAAAGTAACATAACAGTGAAAGAACAAAAACTGAATGAATTATAATTAATGGAGTTCACTAAAGATTCTAAAGGTCTCTTGTAGTAGCTTGTATACAAACTAACTAAATATTATCAATAAAGAATAAAAATGAATAGAAAAATAAAGTGAAAAGATAAAAAGAATTAAAAGA